>JADDOH010017606.1:0-38584 GCA_016648135.1 Agrypnia vestita
ATACTAGATAGGACTAGTAGTTTCGGAGATTACCTCCTACATCTAAACTTATAAACTTTACCTCTTTATAATATTAGTATAGATATACTGGGAAAAAAATCGAAATTAAATATTTATCTGGCCTGTATTACGAGATATATCTCTTATTTTGGTTTCTTTTCAAAATATATGCTTAGAAAATAGTCATGTTTCTTGTTCTCATTGCACGCCCCTGTAAATTAAAAATGTTCAAAATTAGAGATTTTATTGGAAATATAGCTCTATCCCTTCTAAAAGCATGTTTTTAAATCATTATTCAAAGCTAAGACAGCAATATGCTTGCAGTGTAAAAAGCAAACGCAGAAATGTGATGAAAGTTGATGTCGGTTATAATGATTCTCCTGCACCCTGGGCACAATTGTTTTTGTTTCCAAATGGATAAAATTATTAAAAACGTTAATTATCAAAATAGTCAAACCATTCGAAAATTTTATAAAATCTATAAACATTGTACAATAGTTACGCAGTAGAGTATCAAATGGAAAGTTTCCATTAGCTCGACTGTAATTGGTTAAAAAATAAATATATCCAACAGATAATTAAGACGTTAGTCAAACCATCAGTTATAACGAATTGGGACTCATATTAATTATACACGAGAAAAGTAACTATACAACTAATATGTACATTAGGCTGCTTCCCACCTTTTTAGGGTGACCACTATAAAGAAGTCCATAACGTACTGTGGTGCTTTAATATTTAACAAGCGCTGAGTGCAGACGATAATTACCTATATAATATATTGTAGGCAGGCGCGTGCAGTGAAAACATTGAAGCATGACTTTTTTGTAAACGTATATTTTGGAAAAATATATAAATAAAATATTTATGCTACAGATTTTTATGATATATCAATATATGAATGCTATGATAACAATTGTGATAGAAATATTACGAAATATGCGTTGTATTCCATTTTTTTCCCCAAATGATTGGTTTCGTAAAAGTCATGCTGCGATGTTCCCACTGCACGCCCCTGATTGTAGGTACTAAAAAATAAATAAAATATTTTCGGTCAAAAAATTTTTGCCTCGCTCTCCACCTCCGTGATTTAAAAAAATACTTTTTCTACTTTTAAGTCTTAATATTACCCAGTTTACAAAATCACGTCGGTAAAAACCTAGTGCCATCTTTTAGTGAGCTCATCAACTAATTTCCCATATAAAACTTTGATTATTATGTTGGACTTTGGTGGATTTATTGACTAATTGGAGAATCTGATAACTGATAAATGTATTATCTGAATGCAAAATTTCATCACGATTAGACATAGGAAAACAGGTGAAATATCGATTTTAAAATTACGCCAAGACAAACAAAAAGGAGAAGCTACGTGGTGATAAAATCAATTTTTAATTTTTTAAAGAAGTGTATTTTAGGTCCTTTAAGAAAAGTTAAATTATAGGGTCGTGACAAAAATGTATGGTTAGCGCTGCAAGAATTGTTATTTTTAGAAGAAAATTTTTTACTGCAATTAAATTATATTAAAAGATTTTTTAAAAACCACTTGTATACAACATATATACCACTCATATATACGTACTTAAAAAGAATAAAAAAATTGCCTTACTCTCCAAATAAAAGGTGGGCGCTTGTGACATTGATATATATAACAGAATTCTGTTGTTGGATGGAAAGCATCCGCGCTTTAATTTGGAGAGTGATATACTAAAAGTAAAAAAATTTACTTTTTTACTTTTAGTAGGTACATTTAAATATAAGCGTGGTTTTTAAAAAAATATATACTTTTTTCATGTTACATAAATTTATACTGTTTAATTTTAATATTACCCGATTTACAAAAGCACTTTTGCAAGCAAAGCGCCATCTTTTGGTAAGGTCTTTAACTAATTTTCCATATGAAACTTTGATTAATTAATTATTATAGATTGATTAATCAATTAGTGAATCTAATTGATTCATGTATTATCATCGAAAATACGTATGTTTGTAAAATTTCAGCCGAATTGTTTTTGAAGCGGGTGAAATATCGATTATAAGATTCCGTCCAGACAAATAGGTGAAGCTTATATAAGCGAGATAAAAAAAATCATTTTGTTTCACGTTATTAGAATAATAATTAATGTTCGCTTTGCGTGTCTCAGACGTGAGAAGTATAGCAGGCCCTTCACATAAAATATGTTTCTACGAATTTCTTCTCCGTTCTTGCTATCTAGAAACTTGCTTACTACCTAAAATAACGTCCTTAAATATTATTTAACTCCTTCAAAATTATACGAAATTAACGAACGCGCTTTATCTGCAAACTGTGAACTACAAGCTGAAATTCATCACCCTTCAAAGTTATCCACCCAGAAATAGTTTATATTTAGGAAAAAGGTAAAATTCTTTCGGAATGAGGTGCGGACTATATGCTTAATGATTAAAAACTTGCCACCAAAATATGCCTAAGACATTAGTGGGCAGTTTTGGGCACAATCGTAAAGATCATAAACAAATATGATAAATGGTAAAATATAGGAGATGATTCTGTGAGGAAATAGTTTAAGGTGTCGTGTAATTAAAATAAAAGTCGAAATAACTAACTAATATAACTAGGGATATGTAAATCATCAGATCAGATGATCAGAGAAGATAGAACGTCGCTTTATTCTGACACAGCGCTTTTGCCTCATCGACTTTCATACATCTTCTCATGCACGGTCTTCGGTTGTCGATACTTTTAACAGGGCTATCCTCCAATATTTAGTTTGTCTGGTCCAAGTCCCCTGCGGATGCCCTTCCTGTGCTCACCTTATAAATTTCCTGTACTACCCTTTCATTTCACCTATCTTATCTTAATTCTATCCACTACGTTACGAATTTCTTTTTATTTTTCTTTGAATATTTTATTTTGTATAACTGCCTACATGGTGAAATTTTGTGCCCATTTTCATTGCATATCTTGATTTTGTCTTCATCTTATTTTCTTATAGCTCATATATAAATATTTTTTTGTATTTCATTAAAAACATGTGTAGGGGATGCGAGGTCCATGGACCCTCACTATTTTATAAATGTTGTACAGGATGATGAAAAGAAAGTCGCGGTCAGTTTCATGAATTTTATTCGGCGAGACTACAAAGGTGCTTATCGTTCAACCTTGATAGATTATTCGGTGTCAGCTGGCTGCTTCAGGTTAACAAACCGGGGTCCCTGTGGTGTTGACGATAGATGATCTTCGAGCGTTGTTAGAGAACGGGAGTGAAGAGCTGTCGTGAAGTGGGAGATGCTGATGGACGAAGGATATAAGCGGTGTATCGCGGTGAGGTTGATGAGGAGGATGGCACTGCAAGCTAGAGATATTGGGCGTCGATGTATATTGTAAAGGCAGTGAAGCGATGACGAAGATAGCGTTGCGGCGGTAGACTGCAGATCGGTCATATCGTAGAGTGACGTATTACGTAGCGAGATGGTACTACGGGTAGTGGTCGCCGAGCAGCGTGACGTTGTGGTTACGGCTAAGAGAAACGAACTAACTTGGGACTTCGCTAATACGTCTTTTATATCCAGATTTTGGTGTAGAGATAGAGATACAAACCTTTGTGAGAAAAGGGCCATCAGCATATTTACATTCCTTTGTCTGCGTGAGATTTGTGCCCTCAGCAGAATTCGCGTTTGCATTTTTCATTTTTATTCTCCTGTATGCAGCGTGAGATGCGCCAGGTTGGCAGTTTCTAATCTGCGATATCGATCTTATCTGTATGTAAGCACAGACGTCCGCTTTTTTGGTTGCGCGTGTTTTTTCTTGCCCGATTGATTTTCCGTGGGAATTTCGGTGATGGCTAAAACGCGTGGGGAAACTAATTGTTGACCCCACACTTATTTTATATATTGTATTATTTGCTATTATTGAGAGTGAAGTGGTTCTGTGTGGACGTCTTCCTAAGCTGCTAGCACTCGTATGAGTTAAAGTGGCGTGGGGAGAATGACAACTTTAGCAAAAAATGCCGATTTGGGCGACGAAAGTTTAGGGTCGATATGGAAGCCATTTCTCACATAACGGCCCTGGGTGTGTGGTGAGTCGCACATTACGCTGTAGCCCCTTTATCATACAAAGATTTTCCCCACATACACCTAAGCGAACCAAGCCAAAAAGTATTTAATATCGGGATAATTCAACATAACTTAATATTATAAAATGTAGTCATCCTACATACAAACATACAAAAGTAATTAATACCATTTACTTATAAGGATATGCGATTTATGATTTTTTACAGAAATTATTTTTGAAGATAATAAGTATGTATTCAGATGTTTATTTATAATTAGTTTTGCTTTAAAAAATCTAATAATTTTATTGACAGTATCACCCACATAATAATAAATATTTTCTATATATCCTTAAAACTGAATTTCTCCACGAGGGTTCTTAAAGATGTTTGATCTTGAGTATGCTACATCTTACCTATGCTAGTTCTTTAATCGATGGCAATATTTTGATTAATAGTACCAAACCAATTTGCTATTTCACTAATCGTTCCTTCCCCGAAATGATCATTGAGATGGCGAAATGACTCATCAGCTTTCCACCCTTTATCGAAGTTGTACGGCAAAATTTGGCGTATATTAATATTATTTCCTCACCATATAAAAAAAATGTTAGGTCAAATTAAATAAAATTACAATGCTTCAACCAAATATTAGATATAAAAAAAATCATTAAAGTCTGCTTAAATACTTAAATAATATTCCACAAATATTTGTTTCTACTTTTTAGCACGCTTATATTAGCTTCACCTGTTTGTCTAGACGGAATCTTATAATCGATATTTCACCCGCTTCCCTATGTCCAATCGAGCTGAAATTTTACACACAGACACAGAAATTTCACACAGCATTTTTGATGACAATACATGAATCAGTTTTACTAATTAATGCATTGCAATGTATTAATAAAATTATTATTTCATTAATATATATCAAAATGAAAAATAATAATCCGTTATAATAAAAAATAATAATAATATATTATCACACCATATAAATGATATAATAATAAATTTGATGATTCGTCAGCACAGCGGGTTTAGGGCGGCCTCTCGGCCTCTTGATTCCCTTCGGAAACCGCTGGATGCGTAACCATCAAGACACTACTAACCTTTTCCTCGTCCAACAAAATAGTGTTTCTAATTGTATTTTTAATAAATGTTTCGCGCTGAAAGAAAATTGATACCAGCAGGATGTAGAGGAAATTTGGCGAGACATTTGAACTCAATCAAGGCAAGAATGTGCAGCCTCCATGGAAGGTTATTTTGTACCGTACATATGTATGTACCTACTCTTAGAATTTGCCCTCGATTACTTGAGTGATATTCGTTTACACTCAATTAATTGAGTATATCTAACTAATGACAGCAACACGTAATAACATGTAATCAGAATGATTAAATCTAACTTAAAGTAAAAATTAACCCGAATTAAAGCTAGGTTATTTTAGATCTTTAGATAGCAGATATCTATGTGTTTTTCAATCTGTTTTAAATTTTCTTGTGGCACTTTGCGAAAGACCATTTTAAATAAATTATATTAAATTTCTAAAATATATATCAAAGAAAACTTAGCGATTAATAGTAGGTAACAAAAATGTAATTAATACCAAAACACTTCTATTATGTCCCCTCTTCTTCGCTTGATGACCACTCTCACACACCCACCTGACTCTAATCTCCACCCCAATCCTCATATAGTTCTTTAGAATTTAGTTTGTTATGGCTAATTTTACAAAAATTAGGAATGTAAAATATTACAAAATACATTTTTATTATATAGAAATTAAAAATAATGTAGATAATAAAATTATGAGCTATTTTATAAACCAAATATTAAATCAAAAATGTACATAAAAAGCTACATATGAGATAGAAAATTATGTAGAAAACATCCCCAACTGTCTTTATTTTATTTATAACTTTTTAATCAGTAGGTATCATTAATGACCTGATGATAAAATTTATGTTTAATACAAAATTAGATCGTCCAGTTCGCTGATCGATCGTCGGGTACACTAACTAAAAAATATATAGGTGAGCTACAAAACTTATACACATATAGATGAACTACAAAACAAATACACCCATAGATGAGCTACAAAAGTATTATAATATACATGTAGATGAGCTACAAAACTAATTCACGTATAGATGAGCTACAAAACAGTTATAACTTAATTGCGCTAAATATAATATATATAATTCAAAACTGCCGATCATAGTCATGGGTGCAGATTGTTGAAAGATTTGATGTTATGCTCTAACAGGTCAAACTTGGCACACCACTCGCGACACACTGTTTGAAAAGTACTGCTCTTGATCCTCGATCTACAAACTTGTTAGAACTAGGCTCCATTTAAATTTGTGAATTATTGGGTTAATAGAGTTTCCTTCGGTATTGGAAAAGCAATAATCAGAGAAAAAAATATTAGGTACCTATTCATATTTAGATTAAATCGCTTTAGGTTAATGGATTACATTACATCCAGTTTTATTTGAAGGCCACATTTAATTGAATTATTATTTTATTGATACGTCATATTTTCGAAGGCGTTTTCATTTTCATTTTCTGAATACATAGGTATACGAAGGCTGTATGATATGTAACCACTCCCACTATTTTACTGCTTCATCACATCCTCAACATAGAGATTAGCTTTGTAACCTCGCGTTTGTGAGCCAGTCGACTTACAATAAAAAGATCAAATTGTAACTATTCTAAATAAACCCTGTAATGTAACATGTCGTATCATAGACAATCAGCGAAGCTTTTAATTTTATAAATAGCCAAAGATCACAAATGGCTAAATAGGTCAGGTGAGCAGGTAGGACGATCTAATTAAAAAATTACTCACAGTAACCGCAAAATAACTGCTCAATTTTCTATCACCCGTTTTACGCCAAAGTAGGTGTACGCAAATGTCTGATACCTTCCCAATAAACTAACTAAAAAATTAAACTATCAGCTTAGAATTTACGTCCTTATTAGCTCAAATATATTAAAAGCTGAAAACTCATATAATTTTGACATAATTACATAACAGGCGGCAATGCGGCCATTCCAGGAAATGAATTTTCACACCTCGTTTATTTGAAATGAAATAATTAAAAGCATTCCTACACGTTTATATGTACAAAGATGATTGGTTTCATAACTAGTTTGTATTATATTAAAAAAAACATTTTAACGGTATCTATGTATGTATAATGTTAATATATACTATCAAAGTGTTCAGAATATTTACTATAAGCACATTATTCGTTGCTGTCAATAATTATCATCTAATATCTAATCACGTAAAAACTTTCTTAAGAACTAAATTACAGTGCTCGGCCAACACTTTTAAGTCATTAATTTTTTAGTATACACACCTATTTAAGTATATTTTCACTATGTAAACGGTGTAATCACCTATCCAATTAATGACCAGGCCGTCGTGTGATATAATGCAGGTAAATGCATTAACATTTAGGTGCTAAAAGAAATGTTAGTATTTTCCAATCTGGCTAAATACTTCCTCGTATCGGTTAACCCTCACATACCAACCGGGCTAAGTTACTACTAACACGAATATCGTAAAAAGTGTTTTTAAATATTATATCATTATTTTATTTATTTATTATTAACGCTCTTCAGGACTTATATACCTACCTATAATTTTCATCTTTTATAAGATAACAACACGAATATCTAGATATTTTAGTTCAGATGAAGAATCAATTAAAGTACAATTATTATCAGGCTGTATACAGTTAATGTTACATATATTATTGAATCGTGAATTAAAATTTTGTGGTTATTTTTAGTATTATTTTTAGAGAAAACGAAATGTATATGTTTTTTTGCATTGAGTATTAGAAGATTGTTGTCAAGCCACGACTTTATTGTATTAATATCCTCGTTTGCTAATTCGTGAACTTTTGCCCATGAAGGATAATTTGTTAACAGTGCGGTGTCGTCTGCGTGAGATGTTCGTTCACCGTTGATTTTTGTTGATATATGTCGCTTACGTGAGTGAGAAATAGTAGAGATACCTATAGGGGCCGCACCTTGGAGGACTCCAAATTTGCTTATTGGTGAATTACTTAGAGATTAATTTGATTTGACTATTTGAGGTATGTTCGTTGAGTGGCTTTTATCCGTTTGGGACTGTGTGGTCAATCCCGTTTTCTTTTGTTTCCGGCACGAGTTGCTCATGGGAGATACTGTCTAGTGCTTCCTTCGAATCGATGAAGATACCTATAAAATGACTTAATTTGTCAACATTTTTTTGTATAATGGTGGATGTTTTGCGGTTTCGTCTTGTGTGCATATTTTCCCGGTGAACCCGAATTGATTCTCATTTATTGTAGAGTTGGCTTTTGTGATTGTATTTAGTCTCTTTGGTGTTTTTTCGTGGGTGTACGGCTATTATACAATAATAACGGCAGGTGCGCCCGGGTTAAATGTGTTACCGTTAATAACAGACTAGTTCAGTAGTCGGCCAACATCCTGTCCAAGTCTAGTTCATTGGTCGCTGGTCGTTTTTTTCCCCACTTAACGCTCCATCGCCGTAGGGGTGAGGAGAGATGATGGACCAGCACTTATCCCTCATTAAATTAAATTTGCGCAATCTGCGTGTCCCGAAGTGATATTTTACGAGCCTAATCGTCCCAGAGAGCCTTTCAGCCATATCGGCGAAAGAAGGATTGAATCGGAAATGAGGCATCCTGGTTAGTCTGGTTCCACTCACCTAATAAATCAAGGGAATTGTTATCTAAGCTTGTTGATTCGCCACGCGATGAAATTTTATCCAAGTTAATGGATAACACCATACACATATGGCAATAAAAACACATGATTTTATTCAGAATATTTTAAGTTTGTCCAAATTTTTCAGAACACAGTAGGCTGGATTTTTGTCACAGGACATCATTGATCAAGATCCCTGTGATAAAAATCCAGTATTATATTCTGAAAAATTTGGACAAATTCAAAATATTCTGAATCAAACCACTGGGTTGACGAAATCATTGATGGAAATATCTTCTTCTTCTTCTATTTAAGTTAGGTCAGTGTCCCTCCATAGTATTGGTGGTCTTTCTGGAAGTTTGCTGCCTGCAAGTATCTCGTTCTTCGCTATTCTTACCACTCTTGTCGAATCTGCTCTGTCCACGTGATTTCTCCAGTATCTCCTTCTATTTCTTCCCCATCGCACGATATCTTTGACATGGCAGATCTTCCAAATTTCGCAGCTTCGTCTCCGATGGTTACTTCCGCGAAGGGTCGGAAAGTTTTCATTTCGATGATTTTTAAGAGATTCTTCGTTCTTATGGTGTTGGTTCTTGTTTCTATACCATATGTCATGATCGGTCTTACACAGGTTTTATATATTGTTATTTTACTCTCGATCTGATGGATATATGCGACAGTGAATAACAATAGACAGAGAAAAGTTGGATGTGATATAACGATGATGATGACAACTAGATAAATAGTAGATGCAAACTGGGTGGACTAAGCTAGCTACAAGCAGTTAACTTGAAACAAAACTTCGAGTTAATCACGCGGTTAAAAAAGGTTAATCTATGGGTCGTTTCCTATTGAGGCCGCGAACCACAGTTGGAAACTCTCGATCGGACTAGACTAATCTGTACAATTAACTATTATTGGTAATTCGTATCAGGTATGGGGCATGAGATACCATTAAGCGGGATAGGCTGGCTAACTGCCTGCGATTAGTGAGCCATTTAACAGACGAGTTCCTAAGGCAATTGCTAGACGTTAAGTCTACAACTAAAGCGTGTTTCAAATTTTAACTTTTATAAAAGAAATGACTGATTATCTTGATATGGAATGAATCTTTTGAAAGAAGTAGAAATATAATTAAGTAATAAAATAATTTAATTAATGACCCTAGACGTTTCTAGCATCGTCTATTCGATATATGAAAGACACTGATTTAGAAAATATATACAACTCTCAAAAATTTTGATAACGTTCTTGCGGTGGAATTGGTGAATATTGGATTGCGTAAAGTAATCACTTAAGCCAGCTTATACAGGTCATGCGCCATGGGCCACCCTTTAAAAACTTGCATACATGTTTCCTAATAATATAATAAAAAGCCTCTCTGTGAGACACTTTTACAATTTACATAATTTAATTAATAAAATAATGTCATTAGATCAGCAGATCAGAGATCAGAAAACAGTCATGAGATTCGAGAATTTCTGAACTACAATATGAAATATATCAATTTATGCTCAAAAATTATTTTAGAACTTTTTAAATTTTAATATTTTAAAACATCTTTATTTGTCCTTTTTTATGGCATGTATAATCTTTTATTAGCAATTTTTTATTTTCTCTTTTTTTATATATTATCGTCTTCTTTTTCTGCTTCACCTATATAATTGTTTATGGAATATCCTGGTTGGTCATCCTGGTTGCGTTGAAATAAAATTATTATTATTGTTATTATTACATTTTTAAAATATTTATTTTTACTAAATAAAACAAATTATAGCAGCATATATAGTTATACACCAATAATTATATTTTTTATTATAAAAAAATAGAATGGCGTACACGGAATACACTTTACATCAATATTCTTACTATTTTCAAACAAAACTAAACGTTTTTGCTGTGAATGTTAGACCAACTTGCCGTTCTCCTGGGGTCGAACCATCGACCACTGAATCACGAGACGATAGTCTTAACCACTAGATCATATAACTACTTTATAATAAGACATTTAATGTAAATCAATTAGTCTGCGTCCCTGCCGACAAAGCCACTGTAGTATCGAAATAAGATGGTTTAAAATGTATCAAAATAGTTTTTGTGAACTTTGATAGTTTTGTAAGACGCAAAAATATTTTAGTATTATACAGGGTACAACAGAGCTAGTCCACAATACTTTTCAGGTAGATTCCTACCTAAATTATGACATTTTTATATATAGATTCCTACAGAAATTTGAAGGATATTTTTGTGTAAGATTTTTCATATTTTATTTGTTACTGTAATAATAGTTCAACGTTTTACAGAAAATAAGGCAGGAATATTGCTATGACTTTATAATTGTGATAGTAGGAAATTATTTCTAAATTATTATAGCTATTTTATACCGAGTTTAATATTTTCTTAATCAATTTTATTTAGCGGCTATGATATAATAAACTGATCCGCGGCTTATTTTTAGTATGTGATATGTATAAATATGTAACGTGATGGTAGAATTCGGAGAAATAACGGAATCAGAGTCCCTTGTAATATATGAAAGACGACAACATTACGGAATTTTCTAGAACAATACTCTGGAATTATCTACAAACGTCTTGAAGCGACGGAAATATTCTCGTAAACACTAGAAATGTATAGAATAATCTAGGAGACTCGAAAAACCAATGTGTTTCGTATAAAAAGCGGAGCCAGCGCCGCGGGGGTTCATGTTTGTTTTGAAGTTTGACCAACGAGACTTAGCCAGCGATAAAACACCAGTGACCGCAGTGTGAAATACCTACTTGCACGCAATATTCTTGTAAAAGATAAAAAAGTGTTTCATAGACGTGTGATTATCTGAGAAATAGTGTGAATTGATGAATAGTGTCGTATCCAGGGACATTGTAAAATTTGTTAAAATCGGTAATTAATTTCCAAAGTTTTCATTGGCCTCCCACAGCTACGTATCGTGACAATGTTTCGAATATTACAATTATATTCTTTTTTTTAATATACGGAAATATCCCGGGTTAACGCCGGGTAACCCCAGATAGCAAGTAATTGATAATCTTCAACGGAAAACACGTTGAGAAATTCTTGTTATCCTAACGGGCGCAAACTACACGGTGAGAACTCGTCTATGCGTTCGATTCCAAAACTATTCATTATACTAACTTATTAACTAACATGCTTTATCACCACAGGGGTTGCGATCGTATTGATGCATTGAATTTACACTAAATGCAATATTTCAAATGAGTATGTATGATGCATAGATGTGTACTTTATTTGTAAATAAATTTATTTATAAATTTAACAAGAAATCAACTTTGTTTAAACTGCATTAATGATTTTTGACTGATTTAGATACAAATGTATCTTTATCAAGACGCACATTATTTACCACCTTGACATTTAAAAAAAGAATTTTTAATTAAGATAAATAATAGAAGCCTCACGGAGACGAAACGTGTATGAAAGTCTTTTATAGGATAACCCAGGGCTTACGAACTGTGTGAGCTGGCTTAAGTGATCACTCTACACAACATTCACCAATTCCACCGTAAAAACATCCACACATCATCAATTTTTTTAAAGTTGTGTGTGTGTTTCAAGTCTGAAAGCCTTTTATTAGTTTGAAGGAACTGAAAACCGGAGACATCTGTAGTCATTTCTCATGTACTGGCAGTAAACACAGATTTCGCAGCTGGTTATTAAACAGCTGATTATTTTTCATGTACATATATATATCATGATATTCTTCCGAAGCATTAAATATCTTGTATTGTAGTAGTTGTTGGTCTTGTGGTTAGGACACTCGCCTCGGGATCCAAAGGTCGCGGGTTCGAACCTCACTCCAGACTAGCAAGTTAGTCCTATTTTCATAGCACAAGCGTTTGGCTTAGTTTGAAAATAGTAAGAATATTGATGAGACACGTATTCCGTGTTCGCAACTCTATTTTAAAAAAAAATAAAAAATAAAAATAAAAATATATATACTTAGAATACGCCTAAAAATCTGTATGATTTTCAATTTTTTTACTCCTTTCACCAGAATATATTTTATCAATATTTTTATATGTAGGTATATATATATTATATTACATAATTTTGATCATGTCATGATATATTATCAAAATTATGTGTGTAATATGAGTAGCTTGTTGGTGTAGTAGTCATGACGCTTGCCTAGTGATCTTGCGGTCGATGGTTCGAGCCCCATTCCAGGACACCAGCAAGTTAGTCTTATTTTCGTAGCACAAGCTTTTGGTTATTTAAAAAAGATAAGACTTTCAGAAATATATCAAACTCTAGATCATTCATTTGTAAATTTCTAGCCGAAGAAGCCCTGGAAGACGAAGAACATCCTGGCTGAAGAATCTAAATCGATGCTTCGGTGGGATCACAGTTCAACTATTTCGAGCTGCTGCGAATAAAATGTTGCCAATGTGATCGTTAATGTCCGTTAAACGAGGGCTCTAGGAGAAGACCTTCTTAGCCAGCGCTATGAAGATAACACCGCATCGGCGAGAACTGATGACGCAGATTACAGCATCTTCCATACCAACGCGGAGTAAATCAAGAATGCATTTTGTATCCATTACTCACTGGATTACACGGTTACAGGAAAGCCACAACACAGCATTAGAAACAAAAAAAAATTGTTTTGAAAAAGTTTTGAAGGTATACTTCTTAAATTCTTTCTTAAAATGTAATTTTATTTGCCATAAAATATGACGCATCGTGCAATTTTCTCGCCATGAAGTTATTTAATACAAAATTTTACCTTTATTACCGTCATCTGACGAAATCTTCTTGATGATTTTAAATCTCATATCGCTACTGCAGCGGACGGACGTTCATCTCTTTGCCGATCTGATGATCTGTAATCTGCGGATATATCTTTAGTTGTCAGTTTTCACGGCTGGTTCCTCACGTTTAAATCGACGGTCCCTACGTATACTGTTAAAACATTAGATTTACTCTGTTTTCAGAAAATGTTTTTCAATTAATTCTCATGTCAAACGATGCGTGTACTAAAGGAAAATCATTTTTTTTAACATTATCCGAAAATATATAGAGTAAATCGGATGGTTTAAAATAGTGAAACGAAAATCAATTTTTTTGCAGATTCGACAGTATACGTTGGTACCATTGAAATAGTTCTACGTTTCGTTGCACTTGTACGCAACCATTTTTTTAATTACTTTTTGTTTTTTTTTAGGTACGTAAATATATAAGATACAGTTAGACCATACCAGAAAATAAAACGATCTAAGTAACTAATTTACCAGTCCGCCACTTTTTTTTTTAAGAAAAATACGACAAGTAAACAAAAGTTTTGGAATTATCAAGTTTGTAGTACGGGCACAATTAGGTAGTGAATCTCAATAATCCCTATATTTCAGAACATTGCACTACATTACTACAATGGTAAACTCAATATAGGTAAAAGAAACTACATACAGGAAAAAGAAAAATATCTCAGCTCAAAGAAGCCTACTGAACAATTGGAAAACAAGTTAAAAATGCATATGAAATCTTTGGAAGAAATTTTCCAATCAATGGATATTTGTAACAAAATATGTCGTCTGAAAATACATCTGACAGGTAAGCATATCCCTTATTTGGCTGGGTAATCTATTTATCTGTAATATATTCATATATTATCATCATGCTAGCTTTATAAATTGGTAAAGTCTAGTCTTTATAAATTGGAAGAGATTCATCCAATTTATACGACGTTCGCTTCATGCATCTATTTTTTTTACGATTCTCTCGAATTCAAGATGAATATTTACAAATATTGCACACGTGTCCTTTTCGTCTGGGCAGCCTGTATTGTCGATCCAACATTCGCACGAAGATGTGCTGTAAAATTAATTTAACATCCGCTTAACAAGTTGGTATCTAATTAGACGATAAAATGATCTTAGGGTGATCCTTAATACACCAGGTATACCGAACAGGGATGTCCGATACTAAATCGATAAACCAATCGATGAATATTTTATTTTATTTTTGATATGAAATATCAACATGTGCGTAAACTGACTGATTGATTTAAAATTGTTTCACGAGATTGTAGAAGCGAAATGAATTGCACGTAATCGAATATTGTACAGTACAGCACTTTACAATTTTTACAATAAATTGAAAATCACTAGAAATATATGTATTAATAATATACTCCCTGAATTGGGATTTTAAATAATATCCAAGGGTAGAAAGCCAAAAAGGCGTTAGTAATTATTTCAAACTTTACAGGAGAGCAAAAGAAAATTCTGTCAATCTGATTTTTTCAATGTTTATTTTATTATTAAACGATTATCGCATGTGTTTTGGATTAACAAATATAGAAATCGTTTAATTATTAAAGAAACTTTGATCAAGTTTTTTCTCCTGTGAAGTTTAAAAGTTTAACTAACGCCCGTTTGGCTTTCTCCCCTCAATATAAAACACAAATAGCATAGCTATGTAAGTACATAAGAAGAAAATAAATAAATAATATCAACAGAAAAATAAATAATATCAACAGAAAGAAAGAAGTCGATCATGCTCGTAGTTTCGCAAAACGACATTTTCTATATAAAGGATAACAGATCCGCTGAGCAGTCAGTGCATTTTTGTTACAGATATCATAGAAGCTAGCAAGTTGTGAATCCGTGCGATTGACTAATATCGTGTATCACCGCTGACAAAGTCCAATCAAGGCTCTCAGTTTGGACCTTTCTAGTCTTCTTCGTCTTTCTGATGTTAAGAGTGTAAGGCATTTTACTAGGTTGTCGTTGTCCATCCTGATTACGCGCCCAGCCCATTGCAAGCGCCCCGCCTTGATGGAACTGGTATGATAGAGCTCTCTGATGTATCGACGACGCCAACCATTAAGATCCCTCACAGGATCGCAGACTGTTTTGAGAATCCATTTGATCAAATGCTGCAATAGATGCATCTAGGGCTTTTGTTTGTACCCAGGTTTCAGAGGCATATGTCAGTACTGGCTTTATCAGGGTTATAGCTTTTGCTGATGCTATTAATGCTGTCATTAAATACATCGTGATATGGCATACACGATATCACAATTTACACATTACACTTCATGATGTACCTATTCATTAGAGATGGTATTTAAATCGGTGATACACTAACTATTATTTGTATCTGATTGCGTCGATGATTGGTAACTGTTTTTTTGCAATTCGACAGGAAATCACAGGTACTAGACAGTAATCATACCTTATTCTTCAAACACAGCAAAATTATTTTGTGATGACATTATAATTACCTATATTTTATAGAAATAAACCTTGTTTACACCAATTTATCTATGGCCCCTTCTTCAGGATAACAAATATTATAACATTTGTTATCCAGACGAAGGGGCCAGGGCTCTGAAACATGTCGAATTTTTTTCAACAAAAAAGTGGAGTAAACAATGTTTATTTCTATATAATATATTTATATCTTAGTTATGAATCGATTCAATCAGATAAAAATCCCAAATACTGTTCCAAAAACAACCGGTTAAAATAACGGTTTAACCATCACTAAGATTCATGTAGAACGTAATGCAATTTGGGACATGGAACAATGCATGACCTCGATTACGCAAACAATTATGTGATAAAAATAAGACATAATTCTCTAATAAGTATATAATGATATAACTAAAATAATTGAGAACTCTTCAGTAGTCACAATGAGTAATTATTTATATAAAAAAAAAAACAAATATCGATTGTTTATTTTATTCTGCACATCCCTACTGCGAAGATCTTTCGCCGTCCGTTAAGTGTAATTAAACAAATCGGCCAATTAAATGCATTTTTATTTGTTGCTGTTAGCCAATAAAAGGCGTGGAACCGGTTTTGATCGGGCGAGCCGTCATCAGACCAGCTCCTAATTAACTGGACCAAACATTGCCTCCTTAATCTGAACAGCCTCCCGGCTCGTTAATGTAAATATTGTTTTTATTTGTGACTCATCGTTATTATTACAAGAAAGCCCTTTAAAAGAAAATTTTGATTGTGCGTTCTCAAGGGTAATTTGATAATAAAAATTCTTCAAAAGGAGTAAATTGATCATGAGGAATATACTTAAAAGGAAATATCCTTAAATGGAACAAGTGGAATATAAGAAATATCTTAAAATGGAACATTTTTATTATAAAAGGACGTTCTTGAGAATGTGAGTTTTTGATTATAGAAATCTTTTAAAACGATTATTCATTTTAGTTCATTAGAGAACTTTTAGTCCATAAATATATTTTAAAATTGGCATTTTTGTAAATGTAAAGACATAAAAAGGTTTTTTTCATTTTCATTTTATTATTCTTGGAAGATCGATTTCCAAAGACTCAACAAATCACTTTTATCTTCTGCTGCTTCAATTCTACTTAACCTGTTTACCTAATCTGTTTTTTATTAATGCTTCTAGTGATTTGTCCCAACTAAGTCTTATGGAACGAAGAAGAGCTCTCTACGAAGATTCATTTTAGTTGTTACTCTTCTGACATTCTAAAGACTTATCCAAGCCACCTTTCTATGTGTAGAAGTAGCGGCTCCATCTATATGGTCTCCCTTATATTATTTTTAAAATAGGGAAACAATATGACATTTTATAAAAATAAAAAACAGGAAGAAGCAACGACATACCAATATTAAAGTAATTGCAGGAAATATGCGTTGAAATTAAGCATAAATAATGAAATAATATAATATACAATGATAATAAAGGTTGATAAGTATCTTAAAAAACAAAAACAATTAAAAATTAATAATAATGTAGAGTATCAATAAATTTGAAAATAAAAATTAAATAGATAACTTTAACTAAAAACTAACCAATAAAAATATTGAAATAATTGATAAAAAAAAATTTAACTGGCTTACTAGTTAAAGGCATTTTGGACCTCATTGAATAAATAAATAGCATATTTAAATGAAATGGTAATTATATTGATGTCGTATTTTAATAAATTAATTTTCCATTTTTTACACTACACCACATGTTATGTGAAATAATTAAACGCTAAATATGTTAAAAATACAAAATGTCCTTACAGTATAATATTTTTAGGTCTTTGGTCTCTCCAACATGTTGTCCAATATTTGCTAAAATAAATTAAATGTAGGGGAGCCCTGGGTTTAAATTAACACTTTGCAAAAAAAAAAAATTAAAACATATTTTAATCAAAAGATTTTCGAAATATTTTTGTCACTAGCTTTATAGTAAACAAACTACCCTCGGCATGTCTATTCGCTTATCTTTTCTTCGCTGTAAAGGTCGTTGAGATCTCGCAATGATTCAGCAGATTTCCACCCATTCTCGAATTTATTTTTCGCTGCGCATATTATTAATATAATTTTCTAATAATATTAAAGAATTATATTATGATAAATGACAATTAAATGTCAAATTCAAAAATAGGCATTGATTATTAAATAGAAAAAAGTGCTTTATCGACGTAACGTATTTTTTGTAGCAAGATATGCATGGTATAATTAAAACTAAATAAAAGTTGCATAGTATTAAATAAGTAAAAACAACTTGAATGAAAAAATCAAGATCCGGATTAAATTTTTAAGGTTTTTATAATATCCCTTTGTTAAACCTGTAACAGTGTTTCATTTGTGGTATCGCATTCAACTTAATATAATATTTAATTAAGATTATGAAAATATATAAATTAAATAAGTCCAGTCTTTTTTACGATGACCCAGAGCTTGCAACCTGTATGAGCTGGCTTAAGTGATCACTCTATGCAACTTTCACTAATTCCATCGTAAGAACATCCACAAATTATCGAATTTCCCGCAGTCGATAAATCCATATTGATATCTCAGAACATACATATAAAAATGTTATTGTATCCCGGCATAGATATACCGATTCTCTCACTAACATCAATAAAATGACCTTAAAAATAGGCGAACAGCACTCGACGTCTACAATCTGTACAAAATCTGTCATTTTAACTGTCCGTCCCTCTTGTCGCTTTTAAATTTTCATGTCCCATCACTAGCATCACATACCTACTCATCTTGTCTTTAACACCCCAACAGGCGGAACTAATTCTGGACCGCGCTCTCCTATATCTAGAATTTGCCAAACCTACAATGGTCTGTTCACTGACATTTATCTGTTTTATACCCGTAAATAAGATAATAATTTAATAAAGATGTATTATGGAATTTATATCATTTTCTATGGTTCAACAGGCCAAGAGGCACAATTACAGAAGCGAGGCACCACACCCAGGCTTGAGTAAATCATACACTTTCATTGTGACCTCACCGGCCATCGAATCCGAAACCCTCGGAGTTAAAAACCAGTGTCATGCCCACTGGGCTACGAGGGCGGCCTTTTTTTCCATTTTTATATAGGAAAGTAGATATGAAAGTCTTTTTGGGTGTTTATAGGGCTTACGACGTATCGTACGTCAGGCTTAAGTGATCACTTTATACAATGTAACTTCCACCAGTTCTACCCATGATATACTAATACATATCTACATGAGAGAGTACGGGCATTATCCTTGGCTTTACCCAACCGAGTTTCTCCAGGGTATGCTTGGCTATAATAGTCTAGAGACTAGAAGGAATGTGTATTTGATTACACATTTTTATCGATTGTTGCGCGGTATGATCGATAATCCTGAAATTATGCAGAGCATTGGTTTGTATGTTCCTGATAATTACATTAGACATCATCAGCATAGATTGTTTCACATTCCAATATACAGGACCAACCTGCCGATGGTTATGCCTGTTGGAAGAGCCACAGCTATGCTGAACAAAATCGCTTTGGGTATTGATATATTCCATGTGCCTGAGGGGGTTTTCAGAAGCGGGATTCTCCTACACCTTTGACCAGATTTTATGTTATTTTTAATTTATTAAATATTTTTATTTTGATATATACTTCCTAACATGTATGCCTTAGACACCTTGTTTGTAATGTACATATTATTAAATGAACTGAATTGAAATGAAAATTTGAAATTGAAATATATTCAAGTTGTGTATTTGTTTAAAAAAATTAAAAATTGTACAAAAATTAAATTAAAATAAAGCAATATGAATAAATAAGTTTTGTTCCTTGTTTAATTTTTTTTTTTATTATTGACAAATGATTTTTGTTACAAAAAGGACTTCGATCAACCCTGTTTTCAATACCCCGGTTCTGAGGTATTTGAATTTGGTCTTGTTAACCGCTCGTTAGAAGACCCTAATATGTGTCTGGATCCAACAAATTTACATTGCCTTTCCACGCTTTTTTCGTATGTCTTTTTTTAGAACACCCATTATCTTTCGACCAAAGGAGATGCTTGTTTATTCTGCGCAAGAGCCTTGTGCTTATAATACATTATATATATTATATAAAACGTGGGCTCAATACTAGAATTAGATAACTCAAATTTTGGCAGTTTTGAGATATTTACCTACACCAAAACATCTTCAAGTAGTAATTTATTTAATGTTATAACTACATAATTTATATAAGTTGTTAATCATTTACAAAAACAGACATCGATTATATTTACACCAGTTTTATTTATTATAATTTGAACAATAGATTAAATTTACAAAAATAGAAATAAAGAATGCCAAAACTAAGTATCTGGTGTTATCCATTGTTTTCATTTACATTTTATTAAATTATCTCAGAGGTTCGTAATAATGCATGTAATAAATTTTATAAGAAAAATGGTACATTAAATATTTATTAGTAAGGAAAAGAAGGTCTTTAAAAAGCATAAAAACATAAACTGCAATTATTCATCTAAAAAAAAAACTATTTTAGTTTTTTAGTTCTAGTATTGAGCCCATGATATAATTCCTCATATGGAAGGCTATGGAAAAGGCTATATCCAGCAGTGGAGAGATGATGTCTTAATAAGAAGAAGAAAAATGAAGAAAAAAACCATCGGAAACATGACCACAGCAGTAGTAGAAAACATGGAGTAATATAACCTTTTCGAAAGAAAACACGATCGCAAAATGCAATAATGAACAAAGGAATAAAGTTTAATTGTATTGTTTTGCATAATGTTAATATAATTTTCTAAGCTCATTAAAGACACTGATAATTAAACAGAAAAAGATTATTTTGCATCGACTGTAAGCTTTTGCTTTATCGACATAACGTCTTTTTGTAACAAGACGGCTTGGTACAATTAAAACTAGATAACAATTGCGTAGTATTAAATAAGTTAATTTAATTAATTAAATGAAAAAATCAAGATCCGAATAAAAAATTTATAACATCCCTAAGACCTGTAACAATGATACACTTCTGGTATCGCGTTCAACTTAATATAATATTAAATTGAGATAAATTATAGAAGTCTCACAGAGACAAAACTATTCATATGAGAAATATGTATGTAAGTCTTTTATACGATGGCCCGGGGCTTGCGACTTTAAACTACCGGGGGACGTTAGGAATGAAAAAATATAATATAACTTTTAAAAGGAAGCCAAAAATGATGTGCTTTACCCAACCTAACCTAACGTAACCAAACATTACCTAACCCTACCTAACCTAACCAAACCTAACCTAACCTACTCGTAACCCAACAACCTGAATTAAATTAATATTAAATACATGTAATTCAGTTTGTATTAGAAAATATAAATTCGCGTATTAACAACTAAAATAATAAATAAAATAAAATATATGTATTGAACACATTTTTTAGGATTTTGAGGATGGCCCTGTTAAAAGCCTCAACAACCGTAGAACTTGTATGAGAAGATGTATGAATATAGCCGAAGGAAAAATGGTGTGCCAAGACAGAAGAATACGGCGTTCTATCCTCACTACCTACTCCTGCGGGGAAACGACGTGGGTGGTTAGTTAGTTAGGACACATGTTTAATCATTTTTATTTGCAAAGTTTCATTTTCAATCACAGAAGCTGTAATTGAAAATGAAAGGATTTCTCATATAATTGGAGCTATTTTCGCGAGAATATCACAAACTGGAATTGTAATGCGAGAATGTCAGGATCCGTAATGATATTTAGGTTTCCAAAGCAAGCCCTGCTAATAAGCAAATACCAGAAAAACGCCGACACATTGTATCTATGTACGCAAATGCTCGTAGGAAACGTAAAGCTATACATGACCTATTCGACTGTCGTGAATTTAAAATACCACAATGGGTGTAAGCGCTTTATAAGCGTCTCTTTACAAATTACACACAATCTTTGTCCGTCGTAGATTTACATGAACACACACTCCAAATACGGCCCGCAAGAGGAACGGCTAACATTACGCAAGTACAAGCTTTTCGTGTGAAATATACGCTAAGGTTAGCGGCTGACAAATCTCACCGCCCACTTAGCCGCGACGAGGATACGAACGTGCAAGGTTTTGCACAAAGGTTTTTGCATGTGTTTACGATGCTGGAATGGACTTTCATTTGAAGACATGGTTGCAATAAAAGGGCATAGAATTGTTTTCGAGTAAGATGTTGTCACTGTAAAAAATATTTCATCAAATACCCCGAAACGCTCCCGTTCAATCTACAAAACCTGGAGACGTCTATAAGGAATAAGCGCCTTCTAGAGTGTTCTAGAAACGCCAGTATGCAGGTATTACGCGAAGCATTCGCGAGTATATAAAAAGAAAAGAAAAAAAAGTTTTTACAAAATGTGACATGTGTGAGCGACAAAAGTGGATGATTTATTCAGTGATTTCTCGAGCGAATACAATCTAGTACAGTTCCTTCCATTTGAGAAAGTCAATCCAGCTAGTATGTGTAAGCCATGCATACGACGCACATTGTTTCGTTGTACACATACACGGGTATAAATACCAACACAACGAAATAATGTGCGTCGTATGCATGGCTTACACATACTAGCTGGATTGACTTTCTTAAATGGAAAGACATACTCATAGGTGTAGTCATTATTATTTTTAAATTAAAAAATAATCGTTTTATTAACATATTTTCAAAAATATTCATGTGAGATAAAAACTATATAAAAACTTGTAACACTACATACCAGATAGATTTATGCACCCCTAAATGATATTCTTTAATTATGGGGGTGGCTATCAGCATTTATATAAAGGCACATTAATGGAATATAATGTGCAACAAGTAAAATAATTATTTATGCATATTGTAGACTTTTATGTAGGTATGTATATTTGAGGTTGTGTATATGCAAAGGCAGCAATATCAAAAAAAAAATTAATGCAGTCACCAAGGATTACTCGGATAATTTAAATTGTAGTGAATTTGAGATTTAATAGGAAACAAAGCCTTCCAAAATCAGGTTCACAAATGATAATTAAAAGCAAGGACAGCAATATCCACATCAACCAATCAACCGCCAAAGATGGTTCACGTGACAAGATGACTGACTCATACAGGTGAGAGTTGATGTCGATTTTATACTGAAAAATCAACGCAATGACAGCCAATTATGTAAATAGCAAAAGTAGCAATGTACACTATTTGGTAGCAAAAACAGAAATATCAATATTAATAATTTAAATATTTATTTATACACGTATATATATAAAATGAAAACTGATCTGGCAGTTGTTTTCAAGAATTTATTTCCAATAAGATGTAGACTTCATTGGTTCCAGAGAATTTCCCTGAGTAGTGACAGGATTTTGTATTTATCTCAGAAATACCTCAGTGGGGTATTTCTAGTATTTTTCTTATACCCTTCATTTGAGATTTATGTTGTCATTTGAAATTTAGGTATTAATAAAAAATATTTAATACAACAGTATTGATGTATTAAGATTCGATTCTTAACTCTTTGCTGGAGTCATATCACAGCGTTATCAGGAGAGCGCCCAATCGTCGCGCCGCAGGGTTGAAGTACGTACTCATTATTTCTTGCGTGGTCGCAGATTGTATGCACTGCGTGGGGGTATATCACTTCCTTCTACCCTAGGGGTCGCCAGGTCTTGTATTTATGCCTCGCACCGGTTCATACGACCGATGCGGGGCAGCGCGGTCTTGCATTGTAGCTAAAAAAATGTCAACCTGGAGACGAATGAGAAGGGCTGATATGGGAGCTTTTGGTCATAAAACGGTCCTGGGTATGCGGTGGGTACCATTCACAGACGATGTCTTTGGGTTTTTCTGCGTCCTATTTATCCAAAATCAAAACATCCATACCATTATAAAATATCCGTTGTTTCATTACCTAAATTATTAATCAGTTGCTAGCGATCGGTTGTGACATACCTGTAGTGGCGATGTAGTATTATAAGTGATTAAAATGATTAATTATGTATCCGTGCTGTACAGTTGCATTAGAAAGTTTGTACTGGCGGCACAGACATGGTATATATGAATTGTTAGTGAACATAAAGAACTATACATAAATTAACTACTAATGTTTATTGTCCAAATCTCTGAACGTATTCATAAATCATACAATGATTTTGTATTTAGGGGAGAGGAGGGCGCAGTGTAGTAGCGGGGCATAGCTAAGCAGCATCCGTTTGCTCTAAAATAATTGTGACAAAGAAACTGTGTCAATGCTTTACGATCAGTTTTGAGCTACCCGTAGATTTTTCTAGTCTTTATATGCTTGCATTTTAGCTGAATTTCATGGCATCAATACGTAACATCGTTTTCTTATATATTATTTTCAAAATCGGTAAACTAGGAATATTTATCAGGATAACTAACGATCTGTTTATAACCTCTATATTAAAAAATAAATATAAAATGCTGTCTTATAAAATATTTATTGTATAATCATATATTGTTGCACCTTACCACGCTGTACTGGAAAATGTTTATTTTATTTTATTTATTATTTTGTAATTTTAAGACCAACTTTAACCAAAAAAGTTGTTATGTACTTTTTGACGCACTTTTCAGTGAACGATCTATCAAAACACGACTCTCAGGGACGCGCCCGGGCGGCCTAGATCCGCGCTATTTATACCCAAATCACGTATATATGGTTTAGAACCTCCTAGATTATTCTATTATTTAGAAGAAAGTGTCTGTCGCTTCTATGTTGTTCTTGTCATCTCCCGAAGGTGTAGATAATTGTAGACTATTCTAAAAGGTAATAGAGTTTTCGATCTTACTGTCGTCATTAATATATTACGAAGGATTCTGTGTGGAATATCTTTTACCATTCCATTACAATATTTTGGAAAAAATCACTAGTACTCAATTTTGACTGTTTTTCTTAATTATAATATAATTGTTTCAAAGGGCACAGCCTGGCTAAATTTGTGTGTTACATTAAGGTTTTGCTATATTTTTTTTACTGATGAAGCTTAGATACGCTACTGTGGCCTTCTCTCTCCTTTATTGATAAAAAATATTTAAATAATCCTGCGATAACTACCTGATTTCTATGTTACACAACATGATTTTTTTATTATATTAAGTTTTTGCTATATTTTTTTTACCGATAAAGCTTAGATATCCTATTATGGCCTTCTCTCTCCTTTATTGATTAAAAATATTTAAATAATCCCGCGATAACTACCTGATTTCTATGTTACACAACATGATTTTTTTATTATATTAAGTTTTTGCTATATTTTTTTTACCGATAAAGCTTAGATATCCTACTATGGCTTTCTTTCCCCTTTATTGAATAAAAATATTTAAACAATCCCGCGATAACAACCTGGTTTCTATGTTACACAACATGATTTTTTTATTATATTCAGTTTTTGCTATATTTTTTTACCGATGAAGCTTAGATACCCTATTATGGCCTTCTCTCCCCTTTATTGAATAAAAATATTAAAATAATCCCGCGATAAGAACCTGATTTCTATGTTACACTGCATGATTTTTTTATTATATTCAGTTTTTGCTATATTTTTTACCGATGAAGCTTAGATACCCTATTATGGCCTTCTCTCCCCTTTATTGAATAAAAATATTAAAATAATCCCGCGATAAGAACCTGATTTCTATGTTACACTACATAATTTTTTTATTACCATAGAGTCGTCAAGTTGCACATGCTGACAGGTACAACTTCTCTACAACAGCCATTAACCTTAAACATGTCGATTGAGGTACTTAGAGCATGATTTCCATAGTTTTATGAAGTAAATTATATTAGCGGAATTTATGAAGCCAATAATCCAATAGCTCCAACAATTTGAACTATAATTATTACCCATACAAATTATATTTGTATAAGCTAATAATAATCATACTTTATATTTATACAGCATTAGTGTCGTAGATGTATGCCTACGGCGTTGATAATAGCGCAATATCTAATAAAATGAACTAATTTTTCTATATTTAAATGCAAATATAATCAAATAATCGTTGTTGTTTATCACCCATGCGACATAAGTTTGTAAAAAAACCTTTCGAAATGATTAAAATTATTATTTACAGAAGAGAAATAATCGATTGCACTAAAACATTTATGAACAGGGTGTTTCAATATGGTGCAACCAATTTTAAAGCAGTACATTCCAACTTTTTAAAGTTATATATATGGTTCAAATAGGAATCATCCGTATATTTCAAGGGGCTATGCTAGTGACATCTGTTCTTTTCTCATGAAACGGTATATTTAAATTTTAATTTTAATTTGTCGGGGGTAATTTAAGTAGGTAATGTTAAATTCAAAATAAATTTGTTTATCGTCAGGGAAATTTTATATAGATAAAAATTGCCTTTTACACTATATTTGGACGAGTAGTTTAGATTATATTGATTTTTCACTGATACTCTTATAGTCTTAAACTGAATTCTACGCGGGTGAAGTCCGGTATTCTGTGTGTAATATCTTTAAGTATTTAAGCTAGTGTCATTTAAAGAAAGAGAATCAATAGCGCCACTGACAATCTTGTGGAGCACAACAAGATCAGTTATTTTCCGTCAGGGCTCAAGTTTGTACAAGTGTATATGTGTATATTTATATGTGCAATATACATTGTAACTTAAATACTGTCACATGGTGGTAGAAGCGGAGAGAACCACATGTAATCGAAGATTTTACAGCACTCTACAGCTTTTACAATAAATTAGACATTGCTACAACGGTCTGGAATACTCTACTAGATTCTGGAAACATCGCGAAACGACATTATCTATATAAAAAATGGCGGGCTTTCTGTGCAGATAGTGTGCGTTTTCGTGACGTCATAGAAACTAGCGAATTGTGAACTCGCGCGATTAACCATAAACAAGTAAAACAAATCAAAATATAAAAGTACCTACCTACGTATTTGTGAAATATTCAGGATTGACAATTAGTGCGAATTATGAAATTGGTGTGAGAAATCATTCGGTACATAATGTAAAACTTAAGAGAAAATAGTTAAAAATAAAATAAACAAGGCTAACAGAATAAAATAACAACGTGACAAACAATATTAAAGACAGGTACCTTTTCATTTACATGCACACTTGTTTTTTAAGAACCGCAATGCTATTTATAGCAAACGAATCTAGGAAATTAAATTAATTTCCAACCTAACGCAAGCAATATATACATAAATTGTTCATAAAATTTGAGCATGAAGCATCTACATGAAATAGAGCATAATATCTCGTGCCATAACGGCAGGGTATAAGATAATTAATCATGTTTACAAAACTAGGGCAATCTATAACTCCATTTATTATTTTAAATAGTGATTAACTGCGCTGCGATTAGTTATGGTCGCATGGCAACATGTTACAGACATTATTTAATTTTTGTACCATATATTAAAATACCTTTTCACTTGCTGTACGGACAACACCGAGCAAATGTCAAGCAATATGCCTCTCAAAGTGTCTTCTTCTGAAGTCACGGCTGTTGTGATTCTGTGATCATCCAGATTAGATATGATGGTACAAAACCATGGGGTGTGATGTATCTCTGCAAAAAAAATCACAAGTTGTAATTTCTGAAGATCTTGAGGTCCAGGAGTGCGCATGGTCGCCATTATAAAATGAATGAGGCTAAGACTCGTGCGCTAGGGAAGGCATCAAGTGGTAGTTAGAAACGCCACCCTTTCAAGTAGTAAGAGTTTCAATCGTGAGCGATTCGTGGTTGCGCACATACAGCAATTTCAAATCATGTCAATATTTTTTAAACAACCTGTATAGCAAGTAAATGTCTACTTAGCTATTCATTGGCTTTCAAAAATATGTTTGTAGTAATAAAAGTAATAAATATTCTCAGATAGTTTATTACTAGTTATGTACAAGTAAATCAGTGGCGTGCAATAGACGTAGGCTTAGGTTATGTAGTTACCGACTGTATATAAAAAAAATATATATAAAGCGTGTATATGATTATATATTTTATACATACTACGGCAAAAATATCGAATGTAATATAGTTTACATATAATTAAATCAGGAATTGGACTAATTTTAATCATGTGATACTTTTGACTTAATTATGTGACGTCTCCATATTATATTACATGTAAATGTCATATTACATGTAAAATGTTCTAAAACTTACATTTTAAGAATTTTATTTACAAATCACCATTGAATAATTCTTATAAACAGAAACAGATAAAAATTATACTGTTTATCAATTGAAATTAATGATAATTATTGATTTGAACAATGCCAATCTATAAGCACATGACCGTCGGAATACACATAAAACATTTAGTATGTCAGTAAAAATAGAATAAGTAAAAATTTTAGCTTTTGAAGAAACACGTTACAGAACGAAAATTTTACATACCAACTAAAAACTCGCATACATTAAGATAAGGCGCTTATAATATGGCGTCAGTAGGAAAATTCTCACTTCATAGGTATAACTGACAGATTTCCGAAACAAATTTGATGTGCGCAAATAAGTAAAATAGGGGAAGCATCAATAATCAATATGATGTTATATACAGAAACGGTTGAAAATGAAAACTCTATCCGAAGCCACAAATTAGGTACGTACATAATTTAAATTGCCTTTTTCGTAAGATAAGGATCATTTAATTAAAACTAGTTTTCCAGAATATATTTTAATGCACATATTTTTGCTTGTATGCACTGCACGCCACTGTTATAGAGGATAGACTTTAAATAAATAAAATATGCGGGCTATGGCTATGGCTAGTATGGCTAGTAGGCAGAAATACAAGGATTGAACGGTTATTTTTCAATAACTCATAGAATTACCTTCTGAGAAAAAATGTTCAAGAATTAACAAACTAAATCATTTTATTATAATATATATTAATAACAACATGAGACTTGATAATTTAAATAATTGAAATTTATTGATTGTTAAATTAAAGGATAGAAAGATTATAAAAACATTATTCCCAATAATTTATACATTTTTGTATGAACCTAAATGCTGGCATAACTTATCTGAGAGAAAAAATGACGGATCTTGTGCCACAGAGCATTCAATGATAATAAACACTTTACTTGTCAAAATTAAACCAGAGCTGAATGGTTTTTCACCCGATAAGTACTATGCTATATAAATCTTGAAGTGGGTTCGATCTGAAATTTGGCAGAGAGACGGTATGATTCTTGATGACAATACAATAATCATTAATTGATTTTCTGTGTCTAGTTTTCTGGGATATTTTGCCATGTATATCTGACCTCTCTGACTCACGTTTGCAGGCTCCATCATCAGGGCTGGTGTATATTAATGGAGATGATTAATTTTGCAGTTTTATTATATTTAAATGCAATCCAGAATCTACCAATATTTTTTTTTTAATCTTAAAGTAGATCATTACTCCCTTTCTTTTAACTCGTAGCGTCTACTTATCTGCTTGTTTGTTGTGTGCCGAAAAAACTTTGGATCGATTTTTAACCCTTTTTCCGTGATCCAATCGAGTTGAAACTTTTCTGGCAGACTCGTGGCGACGATAAAAATGACCTAAAAAAATTAATAATTATAGTATAATTTTGGATTTTTCGAAATTTTAACGATTTATATATTGTTTAATTTTCGAGCCCGACGCGTGGACTACTCCACGCACCTACGTGCGAAACCTGTTTCAATGAGAAAGGGAGTATAATAAAAACTTGGTTTTTATGGGTATGTTTTTTTTATAGATTAAGCTAATCACAAAGAAACTACTTTCCAAATTTTCAATAGCATAATTACACATTTTTTAAATAATTTTATTTGATATAGGTGATTATAAATTAATCTTATTTTATATAATAATTATATTAGCAATATTTTCACGGAATGGCAAGCAGAAGGTATTGCGCAGTCTCCGAATCCCTTGTAATGTCACCTTGATAGAATACTATGGAAGGCTCTAGAACAGTCTACAATATTCGGTAAATGTCTACAAATGACTATAACAGCCTAGAAGCGAAGGGAACCTTCTCCTAAACACCATAAAAAAACATTATTCTTGAGAATTCGAAAAACCCAGCATTCGGGTGTAGATACCGGGACTACACCGCGGCGTGGGAGTTTGTTTTGACAGATCGTACAGTGCGAAGTAAGTAGCGAGACGACGGCCAGGTGTACCCAATCGTGATATTGAGTGAAATAAGGAAACGAGTCCTTACCTAAGCAGCTAAATAAATAAATGCGACTATTAGAAGCGAGAACTGAATGTTCTATGAGCGATAAATAAAGTGTTCCCGGCGACAAAAAGTAGTATACAAATTGATGAATGTTAAGTGAAAAATGAGGTTTATTTGCTTCACAAGGGCAAAATAAATTGTTTTTATTGATGGAATATTTTTTTTAAGAAAACTTATCTTATACCTAAATTATTATTATATTTGCCTTAAGTGTAACGTAAATGAGCAAATGAGCATTTTTTCCCGGAATTATAAAAATCGGATCCCAAAACCCTACATGACCATTTTGGGTCAGGATTGGATTCACTAATCAAAAATATTGAAGAAATTGTTTTAATTCATATGTTTTTCAAGATCTAGTATCAATTTTATCGTCGTACAAGGAAGTTTTGAACACTTTGTAAAGAGATTTTATATTCGAAGTGGATGCATTTAAATATGCCTCTGTAGAAATGCGCATTTTTATTTGTTTGTCGCCTGTACACTGGATCGGTAAGCAGAAAAGGATGGTAGAAAGAAGGCGTCAGTATCGCTGTACAAATGGAACGCAAAGAAACATAAACACATTTAATATCTACAACACGCCATTGAGATTGGACAGATACAGTCAGCCGAAGCGTTGGTTCATTTTTGGTTTATATTATGGTCGTTTGAAATTTTTAGATTTTGAAACAACGGATATTTTATAGAAATCGTATGAATGTGTTGAAATCATATCACATCGTTATCAAGAGACAATGAGACTTCTACAAAAAAATGTAGAAAATCTTAAATGCACGCAATGATCCATTGAGAGATTTAGAAGATATAAAATATAGACTACCTTAGAAAGATATAGAATAAGAAATGTTGAATTAGGTGCAGAACCGGAGTAATGGATATCATGGATCGTGTATCGAAGTTAATATGGTTTTAACTCGAGTATTTGGGACATAAAACAGAAATTTATTTCACAACCGCACCCAAACTAGTTCACTCAATTTATGTTCCCATGTACTCCCATCCTTCGTTCCTTTATCCTAATTCTATGTTCCCATCCCTTCTCAATATATTTTTAAACTATATATTATCTCATATTGTCACTCTGCTAATACCACTAACAATCATCAGTGGAAAGTTTATAATTGGCATAATTTCTTCTCCTTCTTCTTCATCAGCCTTCGTCTTTCCACTGCTGTATATAGGCCTCTTCCTTATATTTCTATTCTTCCTTGTTGTTTGCTAACTGTAGCCATTTCTTTCCCCCAACAGCGACTATATCATCGGCCCATCTCTTTTGAGGTCTTCCGATGCCTCTTTTATTCTCCCAAGGTCTCCATTTCAGAACTCTGGGAGGCCATCTTGTAGCATTTTGTCTTGCAACGTGTCCTGCCCATTGCCATTTTAGCTTCGCTACATGATCCATGATATCCATACTCTAGTTATCTCTTAGGCTTACTCCAAGCATGGATCTCTCCATGGATCGTTGCGTGTAGTTGAACTTTTCTACACTTTTCTTTGTAAGGGCCATAATTTACTTTTTATTATATATAATTATCTTTTATATTGTATATGTTAACTTAAGATTTTTTGTTAACTTTTCCTTAAAATAAATAAAAAAAATGAAAAGGGCATGTTGTAAAGCAGGATACACTAGACTTCTAACTCTGACTCCTAGAGTTCTGAGTTCTGGAGACGACTGGAGAGATGGGCAGACGATAATATAAGAAAGTTGTAAGGATATGGAAGAGGCCCACATCCAATAGTAGAGAGATGATGGCTTCATCAGGAGTATTCTATCAACACGAGGGTCAAGTACAAGGGTCAAGTCAATAGAAATGACACTTACAAATTATTAAGTATTTGGCGATCTGTTCTCACTACTATGATTCAACCTCTAAAATACGACGGTGAAAAGCTGTTTTTTTAGATAAAGGTTAAGTAAAAAATATATATAATACATTGTCTCAAAACTTTCTAATGTGTAAATTTATACTATTTTAGTTAGAATATAAAACCAATATTTTATTTAATAAACGAGATTATACTTTGTTTATATCACTAATTTGTTGAAAATACCAAAATATTTTGTGACCAATAGTCCCTTATCGATAAAGAGACATTAATAAAATAAAAAATAAATATATGTGAAATTAATAAATAATCAATTACTTATATAAAAAAATTTAAAGGACCGGTTTATTTATAATATTTAATTTACTATTCAAACTTTTTCTTATTTCTAAAATTACTTATCTATTCATCTCCCAAACATTATGTTTTTATTTTCTTGGTGTATATACTTCGATTTTTAATTTTTAGTATTTTTAAATTTAAAGAAAGGACCATTGAAAACAAAACATATTGATATTTTTTTAACAAATTGGTGATAAAAACAAATTATATTCTTATAAAATATATTAATAATGTCACAACAAAATCATTTTACTTTTATTCAAGACTATATTTAGACGTGGCATGACCAGACTAATCAGAAACTAGAGGATGGTCTTATTAGGAGTCTCAAGAATCGTCGAGCTTGTGTGTGAAGACGTATAAATGTGGGTGAGACCATTGACGTATTATAAATAGACACGTTATTCCCATATTACTCGGATTTCAAATGTAGCAAATGCAGAAAAATCAGGTAATTTGAAGTCACGGTGACTAAAATAACACACTCATTCTTACAGTTTTTTTTCCCGGGACTCTTTTTTTGGCGTGCCGTCGCGTCCAATCACAAAGAGGGTCCGTTCGATAACGAATGCAAATAAGGCAATTACCTTACTTTTGACTTGCCACGATTTCACGCTTGTAACCTATCTACAGTTTATTATATCAATGGGTGAGATGAGAGTTGTAGATCAGGGCGGCATAATTTGGCGCTCTATCCTCTCTTGTCATCCCCGCGGGAAAATGACGTGATGGTAAGTAAGTATATTTCATTATTAAAATGTAATAATGTCCCGTTTGATTGAGGATTTTTCATCAATTCCCAAACGTATTAACATTTTTTTATTTACACCAAATTATTATTAAACAGCCATATATTTCACGCGTATTTTTTTATTTTTAATTATATTCTTATCATACTACATAATTGCATGAATTAAATAAAATATTCATACAATAAAAACGTTTTACTCGCCATAAAAGATCTGACGCTCGTGCTTATGGGAGGAGTAATCACCTCAGCTCATTTCATGGATATTGAAATTGTAATAATAAGGTGTTAAGAATATTGAGAAACAAAATAAATATGTATACAGTGAAGCTCATGCGAATTTCAAGATGTTTTTTTATTAATTTTTTTTAGTTCATTTTTAAATGACGTAAGGCTGCGCCTCTCTTATATTTGGGCGTTTTTAAATTTAAAAATGATCTTATAGACCTGGAGTTACAGAATCCATTATACGTTTTTCAAAAATTTCCATAACAGTATGCACACAAATTCTTGGAATCATAGATTTGTAGGGTAGGTTCTGTTTTTTTTTTAAATAACTTTTATTATGCTCTTTTGCGCTATTAAGCGAGTGCGAGTTATTAGCCTACTCTTGCATTGACGCTAGAGTTGTCACTTTATTTTTACTCCCTTTCTTTTAACTCGTAGCGTCTGAGATTCCGACGCATAATGTAGACACGAAACCCGAAAATTTATGTAATTAGTATACCTGGTTTCTGCACTCAAATTGCAAGAACGCTGATTAACATCAACGTAGACTTTTAAAAACTCACAGTCTTTATGATAATCAACACACCTTTTTAGTAAAGCACCACAAACATAAAAAAGGCAATTTTTTCTAAAGCGGCGGCTGCGAGCGCCAATGGCACCGAAGGCACGGCCCTTACTGCCGCCGCCTTGTGCCCCCATATTCTATGTCAATGTGTGCGTCACAGTACGTGCGTACACGGCGCCGAGCACGCACGCACACATTCTAATGGGTAGCGGCCAGTTTGTAGGAAGACGTACTACTGTTTTTAGTATACTGTGGTTTAACGATGTTTTATATGATCCTCCCCACCCAATGATACTATAGATAATAAAACACGATAAAATCGAAAAAGAAACCTAATCCATCAACCTTTAAAAAGTTGTGTTTTACATGAAAAATATCACGTGCGCGCATATTTGGAAGCGTCCAATTATGAACAATTAATTTGGGCGGCCCTCCATCCCCGATGGAAGCGGTCTATCACGCAGTACGGCCGTCCGCGGGTAATGCATAACCATTCATTATTTAATACATCATGTATCGGGCCGGGCTGTTTGCTGATGCACCCGGCGTGCCCGCACCGCACCGCGCGGCAACCCTGCGCGGCCCGGCGCGCGGCGGGGAGGCCATCTTCCAGCGCGGCCTCTTGAGACCCAGCGACCGCCAGACTCACGTTATAGTATCAAACCTGAAATATTTTCTGCACATGTATAATGTAGTAGGTAAAAAATGTCAACCTGGAGACGATTGAGAAGGACCGATATGGAAGCTTTTGCTCTTAGAACGGTCCTGGGTAAGCGGTGGGTACCTTTCACTGTAGTAGGTAAGCTACCGTGGTTCGTCTGCCGGTAGTGGTTTTCCGGACTAGCGAGCCCTCTGTTTGTTTTGTATAACTTTATTTTTATTTGTCCCTGGGAGTGACTACCGTACCTAGTTTAACTGTCTCTATGGTATTTCATCGTATATAGGAATAGTATATCATTGGATCATATCTTATTCTATTGTTTTGTACTGTATGATTTGATTTTGATGACAGTGAAGCGGTTTTGTGTGGAAGCCTCCCCGCGCCGTTTGCACTCATATGAGTTTAATTGGCACGGGAACGATGACCACTTTAGCATAAAAAAATGTCGAATCGGGTGGCAAAGGGCCTTGGTTTTGTGGTGGGTCCCTCTTCACTGTAGTAGGTTAGGATATTATGACATTTGAGTTCGGGGGATTTCGGCAGATAACAGATAATACAGGTATATATTACAATACAGTAATACTAAAACAGATAATACAAAAAATGTGTAAGTAAATTGTATCTAAAATTATCCATTTTTAATTACCTTTTTAAACAGACAATTGTAAAAGGCAGAAATATACGTTTTAATTATGAAGAAAATAAATAAAAAGAATAGGTAAATTGATTTCTTGAGAAATAAGCTATAAGCTTAAAAGAAAAGAATTAAAGAAAAACATATATTTACAATAAATTTTAAACAGGGAACGAAGGAAAGAAAAGAAAGACTGGAGAAGAAGGATTTGGGACGTGGAAAATGAAGTTGGTCATTTAATGATTTCGCTAGTTTCAACTTAAATAATGGAAGACTATCATAGAAAATATCTAATAGATTTGGTGAACTTATTTTGTTTTAGGTTCACTTACGTGGTTTATAAAGTTATTTTTTGTAAAATTAGTAGACTAATGTTGTTATGCTTGTCATGAGAAATAAATTCAAAATTTTATAATAATGCCTTGATGCATCATCTCACAATGTACGCATTCATTAAAATATTTCTGCCTTTGTAAATAAAAGATTAATGGATCGTTTATTAATACCATTGGCGAACATATAGAATTTATTCATAGCTTTAAAATACATATAAGTTATACAAACAATTTCTGCTATGCCTTTAATGGTATTTTTAACAAATACTAACCACGCAAGGCAAAAAATTCCCAAAACTGAATACTTCAATACGTTTGACCACTTGAGGGTTGCCCCTCGGGCGCTGCCCCGCCCACCTCTTAAATCTCCACAGATATGTGGATTCCATCTCTCTCACTTCTTCCTTCTTCTTCTACACTTCTCCCCTCATCTCCTTTCCTCGTCCATAAAGACAAGCCAGACTCATCGTCTGGCGCTTAAAACAGGGTTGTCAACACCTTTACAACGACATTATTGCACAAAATTATACATCGGTAGCTTTGTCATAATTGTGGCGTTTCTATCTGAGCTTGTAAGGGTTCGGTTTTATCTCAGTATGAATACAACAATTTACATTATTGAGTTAATCCCGCAACCGTCTGCCTTCCCGAGCAAAGTTGTAGTGCCGAGTCCGTCATACCGTACGCCCTGCTTCAGCCGCCTACACAACCCACACGCACTATACACTTTGGTAATTTTATATAATATAATTAGTTTATCCATTTTATAAAAATTACAAATTTTATATTAGTCACATTAATTTATTTCACATCTGAATTTTTTGATGCCACTGTGTCTTCATCATGATGGACGCTCACTAACTGATCCATTATAATTTATGCAAGGAAATCGATTGTCGGAAGGGTCGTGAAGGAAGAAAATGACGACATTGTTTCGCCCGATCTGACTGAGGACAAAGACAATATTGATTCGTGACAAGTGTGCACATGGAGAACTGCATAATTTATTCTACATCATTCTGCTATCATTATGGACGCTCACTAACTGATCCATAATATAATATAATGATGGGCGCTCACTAACTGATCCATAATATAATTTATGCAAGTGCATTAGTGCACATGGAGAACTGCACTATTTTTTCTACATCATTCTGCTTTCATGACAGTATTGGGGGTGGGGCATCCTAATCTAACCTAACCTAATATAACCTAAAATATACGTGTAATTATATACATTTCTTTTATTCCTTGCAGTTATCTCTGTGAGCAGTTACCATTTTTTATAAATATTTATCAACAAATAATTTATCAGAACTCAATAGAATGTTCGCGCCCAAAAATCGTTTCGTTTTATCTCTCTCGCATCTGATGCTGATTGCATTTGTTAAATTGGAATTCTCTAGCGCTCGCTGTCGAGCTACATTTAGGTGCCACCTCGTGCCACACACCAGCGTTTAGAAACGTCAGACCACTCCACAATTTTCTAGATTGTTCGAGAAAGGTCCAGACCTCTCCGAAATAACATTGTAACAATGTATATTTTCCTGGTACATTCATTTAATGTAATAACAAATATTACTAAAATGTCATGTAACCACAAGTCACCAAAATAAACGGATGTAAATTCTGTGTCCACAATTTGGCACCATATCTGGTGTCAATAGGTTCACCTTGTTTATAAAAATTACTAAGAGCTTTATATGTCGCGTTTATATAGCTAGAGACTCGGTTCGGAATTCTTGGAAAAAAATTAAAAAATACTTCAATTGTGAAAAATATATCTTGTTTAATAAGGGATTCAATTATGCAAGAATAATTACTTTAACTGCAATAAGTGTTTTCTAGACATACGCAAGGGAGGACATTCTTTCGCTGTGACCCATTCCCCTCTCCGAAAGAACTGATTTAGTTCACCTCTGTACTAGGGGCGTGCAGTGGGAACATAAAGGCATGAATTTTACGTAATCATTAATGGGACTTCTCGCATTGTTTCTATTAGTTATTATGAAGTTATTCATCAATATTGTTATAAAAGAAAATCCCCGGCGAGCGTCTGTCTCTCTGTAGACCACGCTAATCTAGAGAACCACTGAACAGATTTATATGTGATTTTTAATGTTATAGTCTGCATTTATTCAGAAAGATTTTTGTGTATTAAAGATTACCCAATCACATATAGGAGCTGAGTATTAGCGTTATTGGTAAATCAAGTGGGAAAAAATCTTCCGCTAAGGCACTCTCATGAAACCCGTTAGAGATACAAAAAAATCGAGCAGGAAAAAATTGTGTAAAATTAAATGATCTACAAACAATTAAGTAGTCATGTTTTATCATCACCATCCATTTTTTTTTTTTTAAAATGGACAAAACTGTACCTACCAGGCAAAGACGGGTCGGGTCGCCAGTATTTTTATATATCGCAATATTCTGTCAGACAAATATTTCATATCTATTTTATTTTCCAAAATATATGTTCACACGAAAGTCATGCTTCAATATAATAACTGCAAGAACGTGCTTTGTATATTTTTTATAATCTGTGCATGTACGCAATGAACTAAACTGAAAAATTAAAATAAAATAAAATATTTAATTAAGCACAAATTATAGTCTCACGGAGACAAAGCTATTTATATATGAGATTAGTGGATGTACGTCTCAAGGCTTACAATCTGTATGAGCTGGCTTGATCCCTTTACACAATGCCACGTTCGCCAATTCCATCGTAAGAATATCCACACATTATCAATTTTTTTAAAGTTCTATATACCTATATGTTCGAATCAAGAACATTTAATATATTACACTGGTCTCTGCTAGAAACAACTGATCTTATTTTTTTCTCATTAAAATGTTAGTATATACATAGATTTTACAACTGGTAATGATATCTTTATATTTTATTTTTCATTATTATGTTTTTGAAAGTGGAGTTTGGAGTTTTTTTAGCAATATTCTTTATTAACGTATGTATGATATTCTTTAGA
>JADDOH010017607.1:0-21911 GCA_016648135.1 Agrypnia vestita
ATATTATAGATATCTCACAGAGACGAAACTGTATTAATTATGGGAAAGTAGGTATAGAAGTCATTTTGGGTGTAACAGGACTTATGACCTGTCTTTTTATTGGTTGGCTTAAGTGATCACTTTACACAATTGTAACATTCACCATTTCCACCCATGATAGAATATACCATGCTTATTCATTTTTTTTTGGAAGTTGTATATATGTTCAAATTGCATGAAGCTTTCATATATGAGTTGTAAGCGCCTTATCCACGCGGCCTGTACAAAGCCATTTTCATTCCCCTAAATCCCCACAGATGTCGCTAATGAGAAAATCTACAATTGATTTACGGAATTTTAGAAGCAATATACTTTATTAATGTGTATTTTAATTTTTAATTATTAATTATTATAATTCTTTTTGGAACCTCTAGACCCACCGACGCACTCCCCCACTCAGTTTGGAACCTTATAAATTACAGATCTTTCTGATAGCTTGTAGAAATTTCTCCTTGCAGAACTTTCTAGAGCATTCTCGAACCCTCTAGAGCTTCCCGGAACCTTTTGAACTCGCTGACACACTGTGCAACTCAGTTTGAAACCTTATAGAACTTTCTGAAACTTTATTCATCCAGAACTTTCTAGAACATTCTGGAACCTTCTCTTTATCTTCTGGAACCTTCCACTCACCGTTAACTCAGCCACTCTGTTTGGAAGCTTAAAGAACCTTCTTAAACTTTCTTCTTTCAGAACCTTTTAAGCATTCGAGAACCTTCATTAAATATCTGGAACCTTCTAGACTCTGATACACTCCGCCACTCAGTTTGTGAACTTATAGAACTTACGGGAATCTTTTAAAACCTTTTCCTTCCAGAATTTTCTAAAGCTTTATCAAACATTCTGGATCCATCTAGACTCACCGACACACTCCGCTACTCAGTTTGCAACCTTATAGAATCTTCTTGAACTTTTTTTTTCCAGAACCTTCTAAAGCATTTGAGAACCATCATGAATATTATGGAACCTTATAAACTTACTGACACACTCCGCCTCTCAGTTTGTGAACTTATAGAACTTACGGGAATCTTTTAAAATCTTTTCATTCCGGAATTTTCTAAAGCTTTATCTAACTTTCTAGACTTACTGCCACACTCCGCTACTCAGTTTGGAACTTTATAGAACCTCCTTGAACTTTCTGCTTCCAGCAATTTCTAATGCATTCGAGAACCTTCACAAGCGTTCTGGAACCTTCTGGACACACCAACACAGTCCGCTACTCAGTTTGGAAACTTATAGAACTTTTAGTAATATTCTAGAACGTTCTCCTTCTAGAACTTTTTAGAGCTTTATTGAACGTTCTAGAACCACCTACACTACTGTTTGGAACGTTAGAAAACTTTCTTCTTCTATGGAATCTTCTAGAACGTTCTCCATCCAGAACATTCTTAAACTTTATCGAACGGTCTGGAATCTTATAGATTCACAGACACACTCCGCACCAGAACTTTATAGACCTTTATCGAACGTTTTGGAACCTTCAAGACTCTTATAGAATCAGTTAGGAATCTTATAGAAATTTCGGGAATCTTCTATTACAATCTCCTTCCAGAACTTTCTAGAGCTTTACTGGATATTCTGACACGTTATTAACTCACCTTTGGAACGTTTTAAACTTTCTGGACTTTTATAGAACGTTCTCCTTCCAGAACTTTCTAGAGCGGATTTTTCCGGAACCTTCTAGATTTACCGACACAGTCGGCGGGCCCATTCTGTAACAATTTAAAGCATTTGCGGCCTTCCCATAACAAAAAATATTTTCATCACTCACTCCCACCCACGCTCAGCCACCCCCGCCAAACTTGCATATTTTTGATGTGACACCAAGAGCTGTCTACCACCATAACCATCAGGGAATGGTATTGTCTGGTTGTGAAGAAAACTTGGCGGGTGGGGAAACACGTTTTCTTTTTAATGTACATATATTGATTGTGTTTATGACCGTCTTCAACTTTATTTTTTGTACTTAGTACTTAGTACTTAGAATCACAAGTACTTAGAATCTATATTATTGTCTAGTACAGTCATACTAAGTTTGGTGCAATTTAGAGAGGCACCGTTTTCTCTATAGTACATATGACTAACTATTTTTGAAATGATTTTATTTGGGATTTGTGATTGATTTAAAGCAAATGTTTTCACAGGATCATCACTCTTGGCACTACAACTCTTGGTGAGTCTTGCCTCCTCAATAATCTTCCTCCACTCATCTCGATTTAGTGACAGCTCTCTCCAGTGCCGAAGCTCCAAGGCAGAGATGTCTTTAAGGACATTGTCACTCCATTTTAATTTTGGCCTTCCTAAGCTCCTTCGCCTGGCCATGAGTTCAGCAGGGATTTTGATACTTGATGCTTGGACATTCTCTTCATATGACCCAGCCATCGAGGTCTTCCCAGTTTTATAAATTTTGTGACGTTTGGCTCTTTAAACAGAGTATATAGCTCATTGTTGTAACGTCTGCGCCAAAGTCCATTTTCTAGTACCGGTCCGAAGATAGGCCTCAAAATTTTCCTTTCAAAAACGTCCAGTGCTCGCTCATTCCTCTTAGTTAGTACCCACGTCTTAGCTACGTACGTGAGCGCTGGCCTAGTAAGCGTTTTGTACACTAATATCTTGGTGTTTCTGGATACCAGTGTGAATTTTATCTGCTTTTGTAGGCGGAAAAAGCAGCGATTTGCGCTTACTACGCGCTTCTGGATCTCCTCTGTAGTATTATTGTTGCTTGTTATCAGGGATCCTAGGTATGTAAATCTTGGTACCGTTTCAAAATTTTGACTTCCACATGAGAGACTTGGGATTTGTTGGGTACATCTCACGGCATGTATTTGGTCTTCTGCTGGTTTACTAAAAGACCCATGTTTTTGGTTTTCAAGATTTATGAGGGCATTACGTAAAGCATCGGGAGTTTTCGCAATTATGTCGATAACATTAGCGTATGCTAATAGTTGCACAGAGTTGTCAAATATCTTTGCTCTTATCTCAATTCCTGAGTCACGAATAACTTTTTCTAAGGCTATGTTAAATAAGAGGCAGGCCAATCCATCTCCTTGTCTCACCCCGTGGAGCTCGGACGCATCACAGCTCTTCAAAGGGCTCGGACAGATCACTGGCCAACCCTGATTCTACACGTTATTGGGGACATTGTTAGTTTCACCAGATTGATCAGCTTACGCGGTATTCCAAACTTTTTGCATTGTACAATGCATTCCTATTTACGCTATGTCTATGAAGTCTACAAAGAGATGATGAGTTTCGACATTGTATTCTAAAGTTTTTTCTAAGACCTGTCTCAAGGAGAGAATTTAATCAATGCATGATTTGCCTGGCCTAAAGCCTCATTGGTGGTTGCCAATGATTTCCTCAAACATTAGGAGCAATCTTTTGTATAAGATGTTGGACATTATTTTATAGCCGGTAAAGACGTTTAGAAAAAATATCATTTTTTAATCAACTCCGGTAATCGTTGAAAGGAAATTTTGTGTACAGCCCTTACAGTGGTATTTTTATTTCCTGCACAGATTTTTTATTTCACAGATATATTTATTTTTCTAAGTATCGTACCTACTATTATTTTCAAATTTTTATACAAACTTTATCGATTTGAATAATCTTTCTTTCAACTATTCGGTTAACGAAGTTTACTGTTTTATTTTGACTAGTATCATCAATTACTAAATTGTTACAACAAACATTTTTGAGTTTTATGAGGTGGAACCATATAAGAAAGCTTTATGTATTTAATATTAATCGATTTTATTAATGTTAAATACAACCCCTGAGCCCTGATGGGTTTTATGGTCTTAAAGTCTTCCTTCACTCATCTTGGTCCGAAGTCAATTTTCACCAACCGATATGAATCTCTAAGCCAGATGTCTTTGAGGAAATTTTTGCACCATGTTAATTTTGCTCCTTCGCCCTATTGGTCGTCATTCTCTCCACGACCATTGAAGTCTTCCCAATTTTATAAAATTTGTGATGCTTAACTCCTTAAACAAAGCATTCAGCTCATTGTTGTAGCATTTACCCCATGTCCATTGTTTAAAACCGTTCTAAAGGTACGCCTCAAAATATTCATTTCAAAAACGCTCGGTGCTCACAAACAAAACAAAACAAAAACGTTTTGTATAGTATTTCTGTACTTTTTTTAGTATTTCTGTATAACAGTTTGGAATAATCTGTTATTAATATTATAAAATTTACTATATATTAATTATTTTTGCTTAATATTAATATTTTATTAAAATGCAAATGCTAAATGTAATATCATGTTAATATTCTCAAAATAATTTTACAAAAAGAATAATGTAAAATAATTAAAAAAAACTAGAAATTGAATTTTTATGATCAAGCCGTCACTATAACTGTAAACATGTCTCGCCTCTTAGTAAAATTCACTTGAAGAAAATTTAAAGTCATACTCCGGTAAGTAAGAAAATTTATTATAAGTCACGAATGAATTATGGCGTGCTTACCTTAGTAGAATTTCTTGATAATGGAGATGGGCGCCATGTTTGGGGTATTAATTTTAATTCCGTTACTACATAATATTTTCCACCCTAAAAAATGCAAGCGGAATTCGACATGAGTGTTCTATTTTTGATAAGATATGTGCCTTTTATTTTATATGAAATTATTTATTTGGATTTTTGTAAAAAGTATTAAACTGATTGCTAAGTTGGGCATACAAAAATGAGATGACTAAAAATACTCCTTTCTTGTTATATCTACATCATTACACCATTAGATAAAATACCAACTTTCTTAACACATAACTGATCAGAATCGTACGAAAGGCTTTGCGCCCTATCATCATCCAAATCCTATCTTGCAACGTGTCCTGTCCATTGCCATTATATGCAAGACAGAATACTACAAGATGGCCTCCCAGAGTTCTGAAATGGAGACCTTGGGAAAATAAAAGAGGCATCGGAAGACCTCAAAAGAGATGGGCCGATGATATTGTCGCTGTGGGGGGAAAGAAATGGCTACAATTAGCCAACAACAGGTAAGAATGGAAAAATAAGGAAGAGGCCTGTATCCAGCAGTGGAAAGACGAAGGCTGATGAAGAAGAAGAAGAAGATCATCCAAAAAGTCCCTCCTACACAACATCTATTTTCTTGACAATATATAGAACAAATTAAATCAATTATTTATTTACATATTCCTACATGAACAATACAACGTTGATACACTTAACAATGATAAGCATGTTGCAAAATCAGGCCGAAAATACTTCATATTGGAAAGTGAGCTAAGTTTAAAATAATAATGTATTAACTGTGCACCAAAGTTTCACACCCACCCACCCATGGCCCAAAAAGGTAAATATAAGACTCATGCTTCTCCTCTATCTAGCTGGTGGTAACGGAAAGATCCCGTTATAATATATAAGGTCGACAATTTTTAGTTAATTTATCAGACCACCGCCGCCGTGGCAAAATTGGATAACGCGCCATCTCCGTATGTAGAACGGAAGTCTGATGTTGCGAATCCCGGTAGCAGTTAAAATATTTTTTCGTTAATTTGATTTTTCTGTAGGTCTTTTCTAATTGATTAATAATGATTTATTTAAAATTCACAGAACTTCGTTCTGAAATTGCAACTTCACAATAATAATGTGTTTTCTTTAATATTATATACATTTATTAAAACAGTACTGTGGAGGCAGAACCATCTAGCGCCCAATAGGCGCACCAGACGACAATAGAGTAGGAGCTCGATGGAATAGAGGCGACACCTAGCGGCGGAAGCACCGACCAAGGGCAGAAACTTTGAGAAGCACGGAGGCCGCAAGAGACCAGGCCGACCAGCAGAGTACGCCGAACCATTCTGGTTCCGACCACGCGCCCGCAGACATCGCCATCTCTCTCATTTCATTTCTCCTTTCTCATTTCTCATTTCATAACGCTTATTAGTACAACGGGAGTGCGAATTGGTGCAATTAGCTAGAGAGACGCGCGTATTAATATTTCACTAACCTTACTACATTCGCGGGATTAGAGTCAAAACTAACTACTTGAAACATTACTGAATAAACCGATGTTAACTGATTCATTCCGCGACTTATTCATCTTAAGTAGAAGAAGCCCCCGTACCGGTCCCGCAGGTAGCGAGGGCGACGAAACTGTAAGTACGAATGCAATAGACACGGTCCGATCTGGGCCGATTGGGTGCTGTCTAATATTTTCTTTTTTTGGTTAAAAATGGTTCGCGTCTTTGCTATGTTCTATATGTAGTCTGTTTTTTAAGGATCCCGCACATACGATGATGGCAACTTTCGTAAGTTCTTGCGTTCGAGTTTGCTCGTCCGGGATCAAGCCTCATTTCCGGCCGTTTAATTTCGTTTTTTTAACCTTTTTTACCGAACGAAATTACATACGTTTTATGAAGTTACGGGGACAGAGAGACGGACGGACGGACAGATAACGAAATTATTATAATTGGGATTTCTTATACAGTGAACGTGGTATTAAATCATAAGCCTTGGCTATCTAAATTCTATGAAATATTTTCAAACTATTAAAATTATATCTACCAGATATGCTGTATAAAAGAAGAAGATAGAAGATGTTGATGTTTTTGTAAAATTAATAAAGGATCTCAACTGTTTAGTCTATTAACACAGGTAACAAAATTAACATTTTTAAAATTAAAATTCACTCTTCATAAAAAACCTTCATAACAAGAGATCTCATCAGCGTTGTTATTATTATAAAAAACTTCTCTATTGGTTTTACGTCAGAATGAAACAGGTATTTTTAAAGACGTAAAAGATGTTTCTATTTATTTAAATAGTAATTTTTAATTATATCTTAGAATACCTTTTAACTTCTACATTTTTCAGATCCGTGTAAAAATTCAGGGTTTTCTTTTTTCTTTCTAAAAATTTATATTGGTATAAAATGTACCGAGTGTAAAAATTATTATAAGATCAAAAATGACGTGGGTTAACCAAATAACAATTTTAATTTCAACTTAGCGAGTCTCTTCAGACGAAAGGAAGGTCGTTCCTGGGAAAACTTTGACGAGATTGTGCGATGAACTGTAAGTCCTCAACATATTAGACAGCTAAACTGAAACCTGCTTAATTTTATTTCAAGATCAATACTTAAATTCATCAAGAAAATTAGAACAGCAATGTTGGCTTCAGTGCAGGGTAGCCACTTTCGATTATTATGCCGTTAAAGAATTAATTTTTTTAACACCGTAACGAAATTAATTATGCATTAAAAATATCGCATTAAGAATCGCGACAGATTTCAATACTACCCAACACTGGAGGTCTCCCATCGGACATCTAGCCTGCCTGGCAATATACCATCTGTGCACCTCAACCGTGGAATCAGCGAACCTGCAAGGTATTTTGTCTTATATTGTTGTATATTCTTTTTGCAGAAACCTTGTGCTCCCTATGGGATAGATACCATCTAATCAACTGCTAAAATGCTGTTTCCCGAATTAATTATTTATCATAAATATTAACAATATTCCATCATGGAATTAAATACAACAATCTTCCATACAGAGTTGATACCTTTACTATTAGTCCTAATAATCTGTAGTATTCAAGTACGGAATAAAATCCAACTTAGTGTTAAAAATAATGATTTATCTCAATATTTAATATTTTTATCCAAAATATAATACAACTAAATTCCTCCCGCATGCGGAGAGTCTAATCTTTTGTTGATCCTAGTATAATATCATTCCATAATGGAGCGGTAGTGCAATACTTTTGGAATTCCATCAATTTTAAATCATCAGAATCTAGAGGAATGCAGAAATGCATCATAATTGAGATTATGAATCGCAGCACTAACATTTATAATCCTAATATTACATGTGTGATAAAATATGAGATAAGTCAAATTTATTGTAAAGCGGACGATTAAAATAACTTCTAAAAAATAAATAAAAACGGTAACACAACTGAGGGACGGATGTCAAGTAGCAGAGGACCATGGCAGAAGCTGAAGAAAGAGGATTCGGGAGGTTCCGGTTGCGCGAACGACCAGGCATTTCCGCGAAGTATTCCCCAGAATATTGCCTCTTGCATCGGAGAGCGTGCCAAGACTAAAACGATCCAATAATCAATTGTAACGGCACCTGAGTTTCGCATCGCTATGACGTCATGATTTTACTATTCGTGTTCCAAACCATTGTATAACAAATTCATGTACTCCCAAATTGTGATTGAAATATTTAGGTATTACTGAATATTAGGTGGTAAAGAGTTAGCTGCCGAACCCCGCAATATTCATAAGAACTCGCATTCAATTAGGTATAGAAGTAGTCAGCGGTAGGTGAATTTTAATTCATGATGATGTATTATTTTGTGTAATAAATTGTATCACTAATTTAATTTGATTTCAGTTCCCCTGTGTTCAATCTATTATCCAGTGTAGTAATAAAATAGTCACTCTGCATCCAGATTCTAGCTTTTCATATCACTACGCGTAAATATCTGATTGAATCCACGAATGACCCTGGACTCATGTTCTCGCTGTATAGCCAGTGAGGGAGTAATCTTATATCAAACTTCTGATGCCATTCATAGCATCACATATTGGTACCTTGGTCACGCATGGCCCATCGAAGAGACATAACCTCCAAGATGGCGCTCCAAAGGTCATGGGGCACGGTAATCGCTACATATTCTCCCAACATGTTTATCAGTGTATTTAAGGTTGATGCATAATTGTCCACCGTTTTTATCGCGATGGTTTTTTTTGTGGAAAGCTGCTGAGTCATTTTGCGATGTTCTTTTCGGCGAAGGAGGAGAAGGGCGAAGGCGAATTAGCGAAAGGGCATGCCGAGAATGGCTTGTTCGCTTCAAAGCTGGATACACTAACTTTGACAAGTCAGGAAAGGATCTATCATCGGATTTTGATGACCGGCTTCTAAATTTACGAAGAATGTGCGTATAAATATGTATGTTGTTACGATACAAAAATGAACAAAAATAAATTTTTGTAGTAAGTAAATAACCTTTTTTGAACTAAAATATATACATATTGAGGCTCGTAACACGGGCTTGCCAGGAAACTTTCCCCCGCTTTCCTCTTACCGGACAAAGCTAGAGAATGGTCTTTTGATTGTGGTCGACCTATAAGATTTAATTACATAACATAATTTACATTACTTAGCATAAAATTAGGGTAAAAAATTCGGCACAACGTGGAAAAATAAAAAAATATTCTTTATTATGTAAACAAATTATAATTACTCGTTTTAACAAATACAAAAATTCAAATGCATTGAAACGTTTGAAGGTTTAATATTGAAAAATTCTAAATTACCCAAACATCGATCGCATTGTGGATAAATGAGAACTTTGGCGCAAACGTTGATAAGAAAACAAACTGCTCACTCTATCAATGACAGCACTAAATGCGAAACTTTATGAACCAAGCTCATTGGTAATTTATCAAAAGCTTCAGAGCCAAGGTGTTAAGGTTTTAAAAAGTATAGTGCTAAAATATTGGGTTTGGAGAATTTCATAATGGTACCAGCTCTGTTTAGGTTCTTATTTTTTTAGGGCATATTATATTTGTTAACAACCAAAATAATATTTTCCTCAATGCAAAAAATAATGGTTTTGGCGTTTATTTTTCTTAAAACATTATTATTGGTAACTTTATAATCATAAAATATTTTATTTTTTTAATGCAGTCTAAAAAATAAAATGCAAAGGAAAATATTTATTGTCAAAAAAATATTTAAAAAAAAATTTCTACGTTTCTACGGTGAGAAAAAAATTAAATTTGATTGACATCTTTGAATCGAGTCATGATCGTTAATTCTCGGGTGTAGTCTAATTTCTATGGGATTATTTAATTTCTTTAATTTTTTAGTGAACCCGGTGTATATGCAAAGAAGCACTAAGGTAATAGTCATTTATATAATTAATAAGCATATTTGTTGTTTTCAGCATATATTTATTGAAATTACCAAGTGTTTTACGGGCCGGTGGTCCCTTCATCAGGTACTAAATATAGGTACTAAAAAGAAATAAAGTATAGGCAATAATTTTTTTTAAAAAAATAAATGAGAGATTGATGAATAATTAGGTGCAAATATGAAAAAAAAATTAAAAGTTTAAATATTTGTAAAAAGAACCTGGTTATTTTAAATATTTAATTTACAATTAACTCTTTTTCTTATTTAAAGATGATTAGAAAATATTATTAAAAATTATTATGAAAAGATGATTAGAAAATTTGGAATAATTATTGTTAATCAAACATTTTGATTTTTTAAGGATGCGTTAGGTCCTAATGAAGGGATCATTGGCCCCGAAGCATGTTGATATTTTCAACAAATAAGTGGTGAAAACAAAGTATATTCTTATTAATTATATTAAACTACAAATCGGTAATTATATTTAAATACGTTAGAGTAACCACAATAATTTTTCAATCATTATTATAGATTAATAATGTCATAATAAATATATAATTATTGATTCATTATAATACAATGAAGATAAAGTTACCAATATATATTTAAAATACATACACGTGCGTTTATTACAGATTCTAAGAAAACGTCTACCGTGCCAAACGCTTTTCCGGATATGTTTACATGTGCTTCTACATTTCCATAAGTTCTTAATATGTGCCAGTCAAAGCAGTTGCCAACAGGATAAGGTTTCTTACACCCCTTTCATACACATCACTCAATTCATCTTTCAAGATTTCTCCAAATCAATCCATCCCAATCCGCGTGCTTCGTAATGAATTCCGAACAATTTCTGGATTAGACTTGAGATGCTGAGAGTGAAGGTTTTTATACGTTGGTCGTTATTTACGAATTAAATTCTTTCACTTCTCCTTCAAATATAGCAAAATTATTTTGTGGTGACATTATAATTATAATTTATAGAAATTAACTTTGTATACACCACTTTTCTGTGATAAAAAAAGTGGTGTATACAAAGTTAATTTCGATAAATTATAAATTCTTTCAGGTTATACCTTTCAGTCAGTATATACCCAGTGATCATCGCGATGGCCGAATACAGACATTCATGTAATGGGTGGATTTTGAGAATAAAGAAATTAATGCCGCCTTCAAAGTTTGGGTAAGAAAGTTTCTGAGTGAATTTTCTACCCACCTCATCCATTTTAAACCCTAAGGCTTCCAAGTTCTGAATGTCATATTTGTGTTCATTTTAGTTCTACTGTGTACCAAAAAATCATCTTTGTGTGACTTCAGATTATTGTTTCACAACAAAACGTAATACATACATTTGGTCGTTAAATTGAGTGTTTTTTATAATATGACAAATGGACTAAAATCAGAACCTGACAACCATCGAGTAATACCTATATCTGTTGAGCACATCTCTCAAACTCTTCACAAATATCTTGAGAATGAAACTGGAACAACAAGTTGAAAACAAAAACGGATAACAGTGCTTCCGAAGAAACAAATCCATAACGGTCGCCATTTTTATTCTAAGACATATAAAAGAAAAGTCTCTAGAATATAATAAAACAGCATGTTTGACTTTTGTAGAACTGCCTAAAACCTTTGACAGAACCCAACTGGAAGATGTGATAAGAAACCAGCTAGAAACATTTGCCAAAACCATTATAGATGTAAACTTCATAACTTCACAAACAGCTTCATAAGAATACGCGTAGCTGGAGAACTCTATAATGACGTCCAAACAGGAGTGCGACAATGAGATAGCCTGAGTCCGTTCCTTTGTAATACACACAAACAATATGAGCTATTTAATTACAACTATAGTTTCGAGAGGAGCAGTTCCTCTCATCATCAGATATAGATAATAACTAACTTAAATACAAAATTTATCAATCTAATTGGGTAGGTCAGGGGGATCAGGGGGGCGCGCGGCGGGGAAGGGTATTTTTTTCGCCGAACAGCTCTAGGAGTGGTGAACTGGACTGAAATGTGATATTCTTTATTAATGTGTTTCTAGAATTTAAATTTTTTAGGATTTCAACGATTTCCAAACTATTCATTATCCATCCTCTATGAGGAACCGAGTGGAGTAATTTTAATTTGTGACTATCGAAAGAATGATTGGTGAATAGTTTGGAAACCATTGAAATCATAAAAAATTTGAATTCTAGAAACACATTAATAAATAATATTACATTTCAGTCCAGTTCACCACTCCTAGAGCTGTTCGGCGAAAAAAGTACCCTTCCCCGCCGCGCGCCCCCCTGACCACCTGACCTACCCAATTAGATTGATAAATTATGTATTTAAGTTAGTTATTATCTATACCTGATGATGAGAGGGACTGCTCCTCTCGAAACTATAGTTGCAATTTAATAGCTCATATTGTGTGTGTATTACAAAGTAAAGTAAAACATATTTTAAATTATAATGTTGAACCACGAAGTATCTGCCAAATCTTTCAAAGAGTCAGTTCCTTTTAAACTAGGTTTTGGATAAGATCATAGAAGAAGTTTCCAACCTTTGCATAGGATGAAAATTGGGCGATCACAAGTTGAGCATCATATGCTACGCGGATGGTGCCACCATCATAGCAGAATCAAAGAAAGATCTGTAACAAATGTTACACCAGTTCCACATGGCCGCTATGAGATACAATATGTTCATTCATATTTATTAAAAAAACAAAATGTATGACATTGGCCAGAGAACAAGTAATGTGTAATGTGATGATCGATGGATAGATGGATGGTTGCTCAAACAAGCTACCAAATTCAAGAACCTATGAACTTAGGTGATGTGCAACAGTGACCTCTAAGGAGAAATACTAGAGCAAACACAAAAAATCGCAGCCATATCAGGATGCTTAAAGAATGTGATCCGGAAAAACAAACACATGAATATCCAGAGCAAGGTACGGATTTATAAAAAGTGTGTCCGTCATGTCCATCATGACTTACAAAAAACGTCTTTGAACCTTCCAAGATCGCATTCGCAACACGCAGATCCGAAGAATATGCGAAGTTGAGGACCTTGTAAGATGGACACGAGAGAGAATAAGGTTCTATAACAATCATGTAAGCAAAATGTCAGACTCTAGAGTCGCAAAATTAGCAAGAGACTAAGTACCCTAGAGAAACGGACCTCCAGGATGACCAAGACAATAAAGCAGCTACACCAGGTCAACAGGCCTAAACAAAGTGAGTAGCTTGTTGGTCTTGTGGTTAGGACACTGGCCTCGTGATCCAAAGGTTGCGGGTTCGAACCTCACTCCAGACTAGCAAGTTAGTCCTATTTTCATAGCACAAGCGTTTAGCTTAGTTTGAAAATAGTAAGAATATTGATGTGACACGTATTCCGTGTTCACATCTCTATTTTTTTTTAAAAAAAATTAAAAAAATTTAAAGATGACGAAGAAGAAGAAATATATGAAATTTTTTGTGTTGATATTCAAAAGTACAACTTTTAATGCTTAGGTACAGTAGCATTTGAATTGCGAGAAAGATAACTTTAAAACTCACGATTATTTTGATTTTGACAGAATGTTTAATTTTGGAAAGATGATATGATGTGACATTCGTGTGATTTTAGAACCATGGAACAATAGAGCATTTCTGAGTTTTTTCTTGAGGGACAGAAAAACCGAAAATTTAAGGTTACCAACATTGTTTTTCCTAACTGTACCAAATACCTGCTGAAGCTAATGGATAAACGTTGGATTGGTGAAAATAAACATTGACTTCTATCGCAGGGTAACATAAAAAGAGGCCGCTTCTACAAATGCGATGAATTAATGATTATAAGAAGGTCGGCGGGTTGTGTAACAGAAAGGTTGCAAAGGACTGGAGATCATAGAAAGCAACGAATGAAGTCCGCGTTCAGTGGCTGTAGACAAGTAGATTATAAATAAAATTTTACTTTATAAACCTACGTAAGAATTAACAATACTTTGTGTCCAAGATTCTGGTCCAGATTCTATCTAACGTAAAACTTGTTAAAGATAAATTTAATTAGACGTCAGCAGCAGAAAACGCTTTTATAAAAACTATAAAATTCTTTTACGGATAATGGAAAGAATAAACTTTTTGTTCGTGCTCTTACCAAGAGAGTATGTCCATACTCTTGTGATTTTAAGACTACCAATGTGCAGTTTCAGAAGCTGGCCGCATATAATTTTTAATTTCCTCTACGTTGAATGCTGTTTAATATTCTTTATTTATACATATATTTAACTTTTACCAAAAACCTCTAATTTTATGTATGTTTTTAATGATTTTTATGCTGTAAAAAAATAAACTTACGCAATGAAATATTTGATGATGCATTTGTGTGTTAGTAAAATAAAACTGTTTGAAAATGCGAATATCTTACAATTCTTGTTAAAATAACTTATTTCTTATTTTTCAATAAGAAAAATCTATACATAAATAAACTTCTGATAGTTAAGCTTTCGTCTAATAAATAATAAATTCTAATAAACAAAAAAATGTTTTCGATATTAAACAAATGTACACTTACACTACTCTAATACAAAAGACACATTTTAAAATGATTTAAAGGATAATTGCCACACAAATAAACAAATTTCAATAAAAATTCACAAGAACAAATTGCATATGGGCAAAGGAGTTTCAACTATTTTGCGATAAAGTTTAATCGAGTCCAATCGGTTAATAAATTATAACAAAAATTATGAAAAACCTAATAAAATCTTGGATTAAAAATAAGGGTAGGCATAAAATTGGTGCCCTCACCCAAATTAATTAATGCTTTTATAAATAACTAATTACTGTACCTTTTCTAATTACTGTATTAGTATTTTTCTTTTCACCATTATTCCATTATTTATTACTGGATTTGTATTATTTAAATTTTTATTTTATTTTAATATAATACTTTTATTTTTATATATATATATATATACCTAACTAAATTTAAAAGATAATTATTTGTTATTTTGTGTACGTTTAAATATTTTAATTTAAAAATTGATTTGTAAACTAGACCTGTCTCAACACAGATTCTTCTACGAGTCAAATAACATTTTCATTACCTAATATAATCTTTCTAATACGTCATGATGTAGATGAATAGCCGATTTCACACTAAAAAATAGAATACAATTGTATTTTTTATACATTTACTCGAATGAATATAATTTCAATCTTAGCAGTTATTTTAATTTTATTTTATTTAGATAATAAATTTTTATTTACAATTAATATTTATTTTAATGTTGTTAATACGCAAGAAGTTATTGACTGGTGTACATAATTTTAAAATTGGTGTTTCATTTATTAAGATATCAAACTAAAAATTATATTAAAGGTGGCCCATCGAATACGCCGGATTTAATTTTAAAATTAAATACAGTTTATTACTATATAATTGGGCAATTTTTTTTAATTTACGAAGTCGTTATATTGAGATAAAATATGATATGTGATATTGTATAAATCTTTGTCTTCACAAAACATTGTTCTTCATAAAACATTAGAGTGGCGGCCAATCGACGCCAGCATTTCCGGAAATTACACGAGGAACTTCTGTGTTCCAAATTCAACAATCCTGCCAATTAATAAATTAATAAAACCACCCAAATTAAAATGAGCTTCATTGCTAATATTATGATGCTTTTTTTTAAAAAAAAAGTCGTTCACTGTTAGTTTTTCTATCATCCAATTAGCGAATTATTTCTGTTGCAAATTGTCTTGTAGTTTAAGCTCCTAAGTTAATTGACTTTTCTTAAGACGTAAGTGAATAATTTTAGGGAGAATTTAAAGATATTTTATATAACAATCCATTTTTAGTAACCTCAATGACAATAGATAACAAATATCAAACATAAACGTTCGGTACCAAATTAAATATCAAAATAAAGGTGGGAAATTTTAATCCGGCGTACCGATGGGGCACCCTATAGATTTCTGTTGTTGATTGTAGAAAAGTGCCCACAATTTATTTTGGAGAGTGATGCAAAAACTTTTTGTTTGAAAAAATATTTTATATTTATAATAATAAGTACATTTAAACAAGGGTGTTTATTTAAATTTATATAATTTTCTATATATAAATAATTATATAAATGTAACAAAATTTTCTACTTTTTAGTCTTAATATTACCCAGCGTACAAAATAATCAATAAATTTGTGAATCTGATTCATGTATTGTCATTTAGAATTCGTCTGTGTGAAAATTTTCAGCTTTTTGAACATTGGGAAGTGAAAAATCGATTATAAGATTACGTCTGGACAAACAGGTGAAGCTACTAATATAAGCGTGGTAATAAACTTTGCTTGTGATACTTAAAAATATAAATTTTCGTATAATCAAGTAAAAATTAAACATAATTAAATACTTATTGTCATTATTAAAAATCGTGACAAGAAAAGATTTTTAAACCAATTAATTTAGAAATTATGAATTATATATAATTTTTAATTAAATGAAATGCCCTTAGCCACTCTGTAAAGACTTCCCATACATGTTTCCCATATAAATAGATTTGTTTCTGTGAGATTTCCGTAATTTATTTTAATTAAAAACATCCCTTTGTGGACTAAATTCATCAATTATGTTTTCTGAACATTCATATAAAAATACAATTAAATTAGACTATAAAAAACGACGGAATTGTGAAGAATGGCTGTAAACATCATATTCACTTTGCTTAAATAATTAAATCAAAGGACTTTTTTCATTGCGAAGCACGCTGTGCGGAAGGTTCAGCTTTATATATAATGCACAGACCATAAAAGCTTCTCAGGAATCGATATACGGCCGACCTGTTCGGTTGCCTTTTATGATTTCCTACATTGAAGCCGCAATGTGAAACTTATATTAAATTTATGCACCTGGGTCTAAATACAGTAAAAGTATAGTCATACGTATCACAAATACACATCTCAGCATAACGAAAATATTTTATGTTACTCAACTTACTTTCTCGTTATGTAATCATATAATAATAAAAATAAGACACCCTTTTGGATATTATGCAATTTGAATTACTTAGGGATATACAAGAGGGTTGTTTACTGGGTTGAGTTAGTTACTGGATGGGCTTCAGGGATTTATTTATGTTATTCTAATTAGCTAATTTGTTTATTTTAAGTAAATTTATACTTGCTTGTCGCTCAAAATATAAAATGTCCCAGTTCCACAAGTCTAACCTATTTTTACAACGCAAACAAAATAAAACGGTGACGATTAAATACGGAAGTTTCAAAAGAAAAATATTATTCAAAATTATTGTAATGTTTTCTTTTTTAAATTTAATTGTTTCCATCCGCCGGCGAACAATCATGCTCCCATTTTAATATTTTCCCGGAACAAGTGTTTTCCATAAATATAACAACATTTGTTTAAAATGTTTCAAATATTTTAAACAAACACCTTATATACTACTATTCTTGAATATTATGTTATTTTGTATAAATTTCATGCGAATTTAAGATAAAAGAGGTATTTTTTAAATTAATAATGTGAATAAAAGTACGAGTATCTTATACCGTTGATTTACAACTCTTAAAATTATAAAAATTGTAAAAATTGTAAAAACTGTAAATTGTAAATATAATAAATTCATTATATCTTCTAGTTCTGTGAAGAGGTGGGATATAGAGGAAACTTTCCTAACTCGTACCTGTGCCTAAATTATACCACCACATCTTTTATCTTTCTAATTCATATATGTAGAAACAATACCCCAGGTGGTCAAATCAATAAGCAATTGTCGACCATATTGATATGCTGGTGTACGGATGCTGTGTGTAATTTCTATTGAAAAAGTTTTTTCACGTTTTTTTATTATATTTTCAAATATTTTATTGTATTTCAAATATAAGATTTTTATTCCATTATTATTTTCGTAAGCTGATAATATGGTTTATTTCTTGTTATGTTTTGTATTGTATTGCACGCGGAAGCGAGGTGTCAATGTATTAGATATTTTAGTCGGAGTGGTCAAGTAAGCATAATTCGTACCACTGTAATTACTTTTAAATTGTACTGCTACAATTTGAGAGTAACTGTTACGAAAACACGAGTTAGAATTTATTTCAATTATTTCATTCAAATTTTTACTTAAAATGGCGAAACGACAATACACTACGCGTATCTTCCGTCGCGCCTTTTCCGTCGCGGAACGCCGCAATATTTCTTTTCATATACAAGAAGGTGACGAAATGACACATGAGTGTGAGAAGCTAATTGAAGATAATACTGAGTATATGACTGGTAGCTAAAAAAAATCGAACGATCATACACAAAAGGGCTTGAAAAAAATAATACGCATTCTAAATAACAAACAAATAACTTTAAAATTAAAAAAAATATATATTATCAGAAATAAATACATTAAACAAAGAATTAAAGAATATATTTGAAATGATTTATGATAAATCCAATATGGAAAATAGAAATTTAAAAAAAATCGATATACCTAACAAAACTCGATAATTCTATTATTTAAATATTTCCTTAAGTGATGCGATTAAAAAAAGTCTCCCCTTTACAATACTATAAAGTCTACGTGAGTGAAGGGATAATGAAATTGTGATGAATTTAACCTGCCAACCTATTACAAGAAATAAGAAATAAAATAATAATTATATCGAATATCTCCAAAAGAACTATTTAAGATTAATTTATTACTTGTGTTGTGAGAGTCACGACTGCGCCACTGACGACAGGACGTCGATTCAAAAAAATAATAATATTATTCGTATTGGAGAAAAGTTTCACTACACCCATGTAGACGCGTAAATAGGTGTTGGCTCGTGATAGGCCGGATTTTGAAAACATGATAGAAATTAACCAATGAGATCTTTGGTGGAGGGGGAAGCTTCGAGAAGGAATTTCCGATGGAAAAAGTTTATAAGTAGGTGTTGGAGCGTTAATTCGAGAGTTTTTTGGAGGGTTTTGAACCGAGAGGCCACGCTGGTTTCGTTTGTTTCGCGCGTTTTTACGTTATCAGAGATATAGTTTCCAAAGCAATTTGTTTCGGTATTTGACAATCAGTTACGAAAGCATCCAAATTCATCGCTGTTATAGCGTCAAAATGACAGTATTAAAATATAGGATTATTACAAATGCCTGCGTTTTGACGCATTTTCGAAAGACAAACAAAATTTTATCTGTTATGACGCCATCATACAAGCGTCAATATAGAGCGAAATAATTAACGTCTGGTTTATAGTCGAAATTTAGGGATGCGTTACTTTGTCTTGTGCTTCGATTGTTTTAAAATCATTTTTGAATTTAAATCGGGATCTCATTATTGGAATAAAAACAGTTAGGATTCTTTTAAATGTATTTATAACCATCGAGAGAATGAAGAAGAGATATGTGCAAAATGGGAAGCTGGAGGAACAAGATTCACACTTATGCAGAGTCTGGAGGAAGGGCCTTCTGAGCTACGGATTCAAGCCACTACAAGATTTCAGGATGAGTACCTTTTAGTCTATATAATAGTATTGTTAAACTGTTTTTAAATGTTCTAAAATTCTTCTAAAGCAAGTTTATTTACAGTTAATATCGAAGTAGGCAGTATTTTCTTAGGAAAGATACATATTTAATTTCATTAAGCATAATTCAAATCATTTGAAAGAGGATTTAAACTATAGTTGGGTTGATTGTTTTGGGTTGCCCCGCTTCTTGCCAAGGAGACGTTCAATCATGAGGACAAAAATCCATAATTACGTGCATATTCCCTATATATAAAGAACTAGTTCTAACTAGGGAATTTCAAGAAGTACAGATGGGTCATTCCTCAATGGGGCGAAATTACACCTGTACTTGATTGAAGGAAGAAACTTCTGGGTGAGAGCGCTGTAGTTGCGAAATAGTTAATTCCGACTTGTATGAATATGAGAAGAGACAGTGTTTGACTGAAAGCGGTAACCAATTCATTTTTAGATTCATTATAAATAATGTATTTAGGATTGAAATAACAAGACTCGTCTTGCGATGGCATCGTTCAGTTTTGGTGGTAGCAAGCATGGAGTATAAAGACCATGTTATACGTCCGACAATGGGTTTATAAGTAAGGCTTTATATACCTAAAAAGGAGACTGCCCGAAATAACTCATTAGGTATGACGTTTGGTCCGAAGTCTGTGTTGTTGACCCCCGGAATTAGTTCGGCGTGATTTCTGATGGATCAGTTATACTAGAACTACCAAGAGTTATCCAATATATTTTAGATTCATTATAAATAATGCAGTTAGGATTGAAATAACAAGACTCGTCTTGCGATGGCATCGTTCAGTTTTGGTGGTAGCAAGCATGGAGTATAAAGACCATGATATACGTCCGACAATGGGTTTATAAGTAAGGCTTTATATACCTAAAAAGGAGACTGCCCGAAATAACTCATTAGGTATGACGTTTGGTCCGAAGTCTGTGTTGTTGACCCCCGGAATTAGTTCGGCGTGATTTCTGATGGATCAGTTATACTAGAACAACCAAGAGTTGTCCAATATATTTTAGATTCATTATAAATAATGCAGTTAGGATTGAAATAATATGACTATGGAGTGGAAAAAGACAAGAACCAATCTATTTTAATCCCATTAGACGTAATTCAAATCATTTGAACGCAAGAGAGGGAGCGACTGAAGTGGGTTGATTGTTTTGGGTTTGCCCCGCTTTTTGCCTAGGAGACGTTCAATCATGAGGACAAAAATCCATAATTACGTGCATATTCCCTATATATAAAGAACTAGTTCTAACTAGGGAATTTCAAGAAGTACAGATGGGTCATTCATCAATGGGGCGAAATTACACCTGTACTTGATTGAAGGAAGAAACTTCTGGGTGAGAGCGCTGTGATTTCGAAATATTTGATTCTGACTTATATGAACGGGAGGGAGAGAAAGTGAATCGGGTTATTAATTATGCGCAACCGATTCAGGATACACCGCTGAATATTGCGATTTCGTTCGGACGTTAAAAAATGCTTCAACGATATTTGAAATAAAGTATTCCCGTTATCTACACGAATTATTTTGCTCAGATAACTCGTTTAATTATTGTATAAATATAGTCACATGGTCATAGGAAGTTGGTGAGGTAGATTTATTCACTACGCTTTGGATATCTATGAATGTATTGACACATGGTTAATATATTCTGTTCACGTGGAATGTTCCATTGGTTAAAACATACTTGTCTTCATTCTACGAGGAGGAATTCACATTTTCATTTACCAAGAAATTATCTTTATACTCCACAGAGGATAAATTGCAATAATCAGCTTTAAACTAATAACCAAGATTCTTCTAGACGCAAGGACCCCTAAAAAGAATTAGATGCCACTATTAATATCTTCCAACTTAATCTTTAGACGCAAGTGATCCCTAAAGTTTTGGTATACCTTGGATTTACATTTTCCTCGGAATGCTGACGATTTGTCGAGGCAATGGAACATACTACGTGGCTATATCAAGATTTAGCTTAGGGTTGTTTATCAAGGTAAAGGAAACGCCAGAGAAAATGTATAGAAGGAAGTTTTTCATGGCATTTTAGGGGCGGGACGATGGGGCCCCTTTAGCGCGGAAACCGAGGATATGTCATTACCCACGGACATCAATCCTCCTTTCCAGAGATTCATTTTTAAAAACTTGTTAAATAAATTCCTAACGAGAAAAGTGAAGTTCTGTTAGCGACAGACACCACATACTCGGAAGTAGACCTATTTTCAAATTATTAGACTCTCGGTTTGCAGATAAATACAGTTTCTACCAAGATAACCAATCCAGAGGCGAATCACTGAAACAATCTGATTATGTGTTTTTCTCCAAACTGTAAATTGTATATAGAAGCAGCTAACAAAAGTAAGCAAATTTAAAAACAAAATGATATGTAAATGTGCCTTTTCTTTCAGATATTTTACGTTTCTGTTATGATTAGTTATTCCAGTAAATGTAAACTCTAAACA
>JADDOH010017608.1:0-17730 GCA_016648135.1 Agrypnia vestita
TTTTTATCTTATATACTTTCCCCAACGCGCAAAATAATCCCGGCCGAAACGTTTTTATATGTTTTGATAGCGCGAGATCTATGTTTTTCTATATAATATAAGATAACCCGGGCCGAACGAAAGCAATTTTATATACTTTATAAAATAGTGAAACTTGTACTTCTGTAAAAACGTAAATAAACCCCGACCCCCACGAGATTATTTTATATAATTTTTTAGAATAATGAAATTTCATACATCTGTAAAATTGTAAATAAGTCCCGATTCTCACGAGATTATTTTTATATAATTTTCTAGAATAATGGAATTTATACATCTGTGAAATTGTAAATAAACCCCGATTCTCACGAGATTATTTTATATAATTTTCTAGAATAATGGAATTTATACATCTGTGAAATTGTAAATAAACCCCGATTCTCACGAGATTATTTTATATAATTTTCTAGAATAATGGAATTTATACATCTGTGAAATTGTAAATAAACCCCGATTCTCACGGAATTACTCTATATAATTTTAAACGAAATGAAAATCTAGATTATTATGGGCTGAACCTGATACCCCGCGAGATCAGCTATATATTTTTCACTAGACGTATTTTTAATCCCAGAATTTATTCGCTATAATTTTAACGGACTCTTACTATAAAACATAAACAAAAAAAAATATTAAAATAAACTAAATATTCTTTCGATAACTAAAATAAATCCGGTCTAATCGAAACATTTCATATAACGAAATATTATATGCCTTACAAATGTAAAATTAAAATGAGACCTCGCGTATTTAGCAAAAGATAGGTATTTTTATAAGACTTATTTAAAATCGAATCTGTTAGTAACAACTCCTTTATCTTTTAACAACTTCCCGCGTGTTTAGCATAAAATAGGTATCTTTATAACGCACAGCTAGTTTCCAGAGATCCGCCAATACTATTCCTGTATACTTAGTAAAACGAAAATTAACTAAATTTGAACCCTAGCGGTTCCTGAAATTCTGCGAGTATTATTCTGTGAACCTAGTAAGACGATAAAAATAATTAACTTTATAGAACGTAGCGATTTCCGAAGTTCTGATATGCCAAATTAATTACCTTTATAAAATAAAATCAAACCCGTACTCTGAGTTAAAACCCTTTTAACAGGACCTCGCGTATTTAGCATAAGATAGGTATTTTTATAAGACTTAATTACAAATTTCCCGCGTGTTTAGCATAAAATAGGTATCTTTATAACGCACAGCTAGTTTCCGGAGATCTGCAAATATCAGTTCTATATATGCCGGACTAATAAACTCAATAAAGCGCAGTAATTTCCGAAGTTCTAATATGCCAAATTAATTACCCTTTATAAAATAAAATCAAACCCGTACCCCCCTTTTCTTTTATCGTGAGCAATCAACAATGTCAAAGAGTATAATTACCCGTACACCACTTTCACTTGAAGTTAAACTATAATTTTCAACCACTGGGACACTATCACTCGACGGTAACAATCACTCACGGTTCTATCACTCAAAAACCAACCGACGCGGATTTTGCACCCTCGTAGATGTCCACACCGACTGCCTCAATTCTGACTCCGCGTTACCTCTAATACCCCTCCCAGCAGCCAAAGGTCCTAAGTCGTGTGTTTCCAGGATTTTCAATATCCTACTTTCCTTGATACCCAAATCTTTGTCCCTTAGATTCAGTTTGGCAAAGAAAAAACACATTCCCTCTTGGACCTTTCAGTTTGACTCCACCTTCTGTTGTGGTCCCTGTCTCTGTTTTGGGGCGGACTCGGTGGCTTCGGATGATTTAAATTCGCTTCACAAGCGCGATAATTAGTTTTTAATATTTAATTTCTAAGTTCAGTCCATATTGTCGTTTGATCAACCGTAACCACAATCTATCGGGTACTCCCCTAATCATAGTTGATGTTTCTTCATTATCTACCATTATCATGTCCCGTTCCCTCGTATTTTCACTCGTCTTTATCGGAGATTTAACGATCCTTGGCTGCTATATCATTGTATCAATTTCCCTACACCCACCATGTACACACTGCATACCTAGATATAACAATCGTTCAAAGGTACTATACCTAATTTTAAATTAATTTTGGGCGATCTTTTCTCGTGGATCACCCAATGAATCCTGTCTTATGCCCGCGGCACCCCGCGCACAGGGACGTATTAGGTCCCTCCGTTGCGGAATTTAAACATAATTTGTAACCATTTATTATTATTTTTATTGGCAGTAAGATTGATCCACAAAATAACTATGTTACATAGACAGTGAATATTCTCGAACAATATAATACTGGAAGAGTACTATTCGCTATAACACAATAAACTATTAATGTAAGTTAAAGTAAATTTTTAAATTCAGTGGAAAATTTTTAAGATCGTTTTGCTTTTAATTTTTCCCAAAACAAAATAAATAAATAAATAAATAAACACACAAATACACACTCACACAAACCCACTATTGGACATGTTTTTATTATTCTTTTATCGATTGTATGTATGTGTTTTCGCGTAATTGGCCCAAAACTCTGTACATCAATTATTGTCTTTTCTTCAAAGATTGATTAATTATATGGCTGTAAGAAACCCAATAAATGAAAATAAATAAAATAAATAAGTAAATAAACCTCCAGTGCCGCAGGCAAGGCGTCGGATTAATTCAGTGCTTATTTATTGCCAAGGTACTGGACGCCTCCGCTGATAACTATATACCACTCACCATGTTCTTAGAGGTGTGTTGAAAGATTGCTAGTATCTGTCGAATCGGTCTCAAGTAGTTGTCTGTATTTGTACGTATATCATTATTACATGCTCTTGCTATATCCGTTCCACTTCATATTATTGTTCCTCCCGTCTTTGAATTTCCATCACACTATGTTCTCCTATGCTTTTGGTATTTATATACTTGCTTCTTCGCGTTATATTACATTTACTCCCAATTATATTTGTTTCATTTATCCATCCATCTATAAGATCCCCATACGCTTTATCCTTTTATTACATGTGTATATGGGCCGCAAATTCATATTATTTTATTTACAATATTCTTATCTGGATACACTTGTTCAATTATGTTTTGTGGGTTATTACTACCAAACCCGGCGAAATCTGAGCTAGAATAGCCAATCGTATACACGTTATCCGTTCTGATGAGACTACGCTAATGTCGGACAGGTTTGTAGTGATTACATAGTTAATATATTGTATCTATATTTGAGTATATTCTTTTCTTGTCGTGCCATTAATATGCTTACACGTTATCGTTATCTCTTTCCTAACTATATATACCGTCATTGCGCAATTACCTATCTGTTGTAAAAGCCTGAAGAGCGTTAGCTACAGATAAATATAATAGAATTATAGTTAACTTTCCTATCTGCCTACGTTATCCGACTCCCGCGAAACGAAAATAAATCATTATTCGCTCAGTTAAGGTCACCCCTCTGGTACATCGTATACGTTTAATCCGTGCTTCACGGCCAATTCCTATAAATTATTTATGGGGCGTTTTCCTCTCGCGATCCCCCAATTAGGACCCGCCTTCCTTACTTTTGCTCATATTCTGCATCTCTGTTGCACGGGAATCCACTCGAGACCACGATTAATGACATTTAAACGGTCTCAAAAATCCAGCAAAAAAGCCCATAATTCAGAAACCTCGTGGAACTGTCAATATCATCGTCACCTTAGAGTAGACGTTAATCGGTTTTTTAACGGCTCAAAACGCAATAACCGCGACCCAAATCTCTGAAAACCGTGTTCAGCATTTTTTATGGGAAGCACATGTGGACCGCTCGGACCGCATCGATCGTCAACCATTTGTACCAAACACGGCTTTACCACAAGATTAATATGATTTATAAGAATTGAATAGTAACTGCCCGTAACCTATATCCGATCAATCGCTACTAACTCCCTCCCAATACTAGCGTTTCATCATTCCCAAATTTTTGTAGCTCCAATACTCCGCCAGGTGGGTTTAGCTCAATTTTTCCCGCGTAGCATTTAAATCATCTTAGAGTTATAAATAAAAATAATAAAAAAAAAAATCTATAGAAACAGGTGATTCATCACACACTGAAGCGCGATTCGTTCAAAAGTTATTTAACAATCTTACACCCTGGGTGGCATATGTCACCCGCGCGAGCCCTCTAGTGTTAAACAAAACCATTCTTAAAAATACGGGTTTTAATCACAAAAGAAACAAAATAACTTTATGAAATTAGTATTTATTTGTCTTTTATATCACTGCCAATAGTATTTTTCAATTAAAATTAAATAAATTAAATAAATATAGTGCGATTAGCATTTTGTACAATAAAAAATATAATTTATGTGTAAGTATATGCGTGTGATCCGTAGATACTATAAACAATATGATTAAAATAAATACATGAAAAATATGTCCAAAGAGACACAGAAGTTAATGCATATTCTACTATTCTTTAAAAATCAGATTTAATCAATCAAGTTCACGGACCCTTGAAAAACTATCTCCAAGCATATATCTATTTCTCCAATACAAAACCTCTCATCTCATTCTTGGGCGGCAGGACCTGTGGCCTCGTTTAGTTTCTTAGAGGACATCGTGGAGAGCTGAGTGTTGTAATTTCTTATACATCACAGTTTCAACACGGCCAGCCCATTTGACTCAGCCAATAATTTGGGATATTTGAACATCTCTTAAAGCTCTGAAACGATCCACCACTCAGAATGATCCACCATCCGAACCACCATTGAGACTTTCCTCTTACGTATTGTGGTCTGCTGTGTCCTTAACATTTTTTTGCATCTTTTTCTGCAGCTACGTTTTGGAGAGCTATTCCAACAGTGACAGCCACGAGTGTTCAAACCTTGATCTGGTCAATATATTGAGTCGAAGATTGGCATCTTCCTCTATGGATTTCCATTTTTCCAGTCTCTACCAGAGGCGCTAGTACCTATTTCTGTCCAAAGGATTCTAAGCCTTCTTCTCTTTCTTGTTTTTATTTTGGTACAATAAATAGTTCAATGCTGTTTTTTGTGCGATAAGAGTGATATTGTTTGGTATTTTTTTTTTATTGATTTTTCTGTACATTATTATTCGCCACCACTTTTTGGGATATAAATAAAACGTTTGCAAAATAGTTTTAAAAAGAATTCTCTATATTTTTCCCAAAACATCAAATAAATAATAAAATTTACGAAATTATTTAAAACAATTAATAACCACGTGAGATCCGGCAGTACAAAATCGTATTTAAAATTTGTAAATAAATGCACGATTCTGAGTATGTTACAAATTAAGAACGACTGGACCACGTAAATAATTATTTTTGTTGTATGAACGTCGTTTGTTTGCGAAACTGTTAGAGTCGATCTATTGATTTTAATTTTCCTGAATTTGATGAAGATAAGGCTGTTTAGCACTAGACTACAAATGAGAGGCAACACCCCCACTACCGAATCCGTCCAGCCATAGACGGAGGAATTTGATATAATGTCGGTAGAATAAATAGTTGTACTGACATTGTTTACAGTATTCGGCGATTCTGTAAATTGTACTTCCCAAAATTTTGGCAAATTGAAAAGTATTGAAGAGATTGCGATCATGAAGCTAGTTATTTTTGCTCTTTTCCGCGTACAGATGGCCTTGACGCGCAGAGGATGGTGCACCGCGATATACCGCTCCACTGTGATGGCCGCAGTCAAGTACAGAGACGATGTGTAAGCGGCTTCGGCTAATGTGTGGAGGTACGGTTCTAAAGGAGGAAGGTATATATAGTAGTAATTAAACAAGTGTCCCGTGTAGGGATATATAGCGGGTATGCCGACATACACCATAGCTTCGGCATCCAAAGCTGTGTCGCACAATGCTAGAGCAAAAAGTAAACAGGTGATGCTATTTCTCATCTGTGGCCTTGAGAAAATGATCATTGAAAAAATATTCGTAAAGATTCCCAACACTCCTGATATATTAATGAAAACTCCAAGTACAATGAATTCAAATAAGTTCTCCACTTTTTCAGAATCATTATCTTCATAATTGTAGTAATTATAATAGTCTTCTGACGCCGAGAAGTTAGCAGTGGTCAATGTAGTGTCATTCAAAAAAACAGTCTGCGATTCATTATTTGCGTAATACATTTTTCAAATCATCTCTTGGTAAAGAATCACAAAACCACTGCGATACTTTATGAAACAACAACACGGTGGAGTGTACCTTTGTCGAATGCTGGGAATGTAAAACATTATCAAAAGATTCTCATCTCGTTTCCACATCAGCAATATGTTATAAACGAGTAATTATACGAAAACCGGTTTTGAACAGGAACAATTGGATGGCCAGTTTCGAATAATCCCTGAGTCCATATTTCTAAAGCAGAGATATTAACGTTTAAGTATTTCACTTTGTCTGCAATATCATATTAAGTCTTCCGGTAAGAGTTAACTGGGATATTCTGCCATGATATGTATATGATTTTGCTACAGGATCCGAATAATCCTAAATATCAGATAGAAAGCTTGAATATCCCCGAAAATTTAACAGGAAAACCTAATGACCTGAGAATTTATTCTCATAAAAAAAGTTTTTGTATTTCTTGGGTATTATTAATTATGTATTTTAGTTTAGTTTAAATAGAATTTTTATTTCTCAAAAAAAATAAAAAATAAAACAAGATACAACATTCTTAATAAGATAAAAGAAAATGTTTTCTTAATTATATTTTAGGGAATTTTTAAATATGCTTGTTAATGTATTGTCATGAGATGTGGCTTTGGGAGGCGTATGAAAACACCAGAAATTTATTTTGTTTAATTTATTATCAAAAAAATTCCCGTTAAATTTGAGTACTGTTCTTAATTTTGTAGTCGCCAAATGTCTTTCAAATATTTACGCACTTATTATTAAACTGCTCCTTAATTCGCACTTATTAATGCTATTTCTAGTCCTTGGATCACTTCTGATAAATGTTCGTTAAATACCCGTAGTAACAATTCGCCTTAGTTTTCTCTTTAATTCATTTTTTACTTGCGCTGGTTTCACTATCTAATATCACTGATTCACACTGGTTCACTATTCGCTCGGAGATGTCGCCTTTTTAATTTTCACTAACGAGAAACATTCCGAATATTCCAGATTATTCTTCGTATGGATTTATTCGGCGATCGAATGTTCCAGAGAAATAACACGGTCACGGTTGAGTGATCCTGGATTGCGTGCGTAATATTCCCCCGTCATGGTTGACTGCACACGATCGCGTGTCGCCGCGGTCTATTTTTAGCACTTAGCAGGTACTCAGTAATAGGTATACAGCCTATTAACGTAAGGATTTTACTTTATTTTAAGCATGAAAATTAGAGCATTCAAGGAGTTTCAATAGTGAAAAATTACTAACACTACAAATAAATGATATTTTATACGTACTATTGGATTTTTTTCGCTATTCCAATGGCAAATCCTCATTTTTGAACTATATACGTTTTCATTATTTTAAATAGCTAAGCGTAATTTTAGAAAACACTTACGTAGAGTGCAAAATTACGAATCCAGCAGTAAATTTTTGCAAAATCAAAACCAAATAAAGTGAACCTAGAGATTTTTTGAAGTCGGTCACCAAATTATGATATTCTTAATCGTAGCAGGAAAATATCAGTGGGTTTTTAACGTCATGAAAATAAACGGATATAAGATTTTCCACAATTCATAGGTAAATATGTTAATAATTATTTGGTTGCGTAAGATATTCTTAGACTTTGTATACAGAATGTAACAGAGCTGGTTCAAAAAACTTTACAAGTAAATAGTGAGTTGAAAATTTTGTAACATCAATGTCCTAATATAAATAGTTATGGAGATAGATGACATCAATGTTTGCATTTAAAAAAAAATATTTCTGACTTATCTTTTATAAAACGTGGATCTTAAAATTCGATAAAAGAAATAAAATAAACCTTGTAATAATTTTATTAGATTTGATTAAGGGCAGAATAAAATTAAGGTAGAAATTAAATAAATTTTTACAGATAGATTTTAAATTTTTTATTTTATTTAGGTACGGTAGGTCCATATTATCGTACTTATTGAACTATTATTTTATTGTAAAATTAAAAATGGACGAGTCATATCTATTTCCATGGAGTTTCGTGACTGACATGCAACTGTCATCAGTGCAATTATTAGAGACAGAGAAAATGATCATTTACTAAAATAAAGAAATGAGATATCTATACTAAAGCATATCCGGCTTGGTAAAACCGGTTTTCGTAAAATTGGGAGCAATTTGAAAAAAAATTTTTTTTTGAACGATTGTTTTTTAACAAAGGTTTATGGGATTATATTTTCTATGGGATATTGTATTTATAAATAAGTACATGATATTTTTTCTGTCTCAAACAAACATATCAGTCCCAGAAGAGGAGCTCAATGGAAGTAAGCATGATGCAGCAATTTAAAAAAAAAATTACACTCAAATGTATCTTAATAATATATACCTAAATAAGTGCTAATAAAAATATTTAAAAATAATTACTCATCTCTTTGTAAAACAATTTCATAATATCTACAAAATTTTTACCCCCCCCTGTGCCGTATTTATGCCGTGTTTTTGATGATGGACTCTGCAATGGATTCCGAAACGATGGCCAAAAAGGTCATAAAAACATAGGATATTAATCCAGAAAACACGAACTAGAAAATATTTATTTACAAAGGAAATTAGTAGTTTGTTAGAGTAGTGGTGTAGCTTAGTTTTAAAATTGAAGGAATATTGATGCGATATGTATTCCGTGTAAAAAAAGTAAGGTAAATTTCTCTGGAATCTATAAAACCTATATGGTTGAGAGATATTGTGATGGGTAATTGGGAACAAGGCAAGCACTCACCTTTCTTCCTTCGATTTTGCGTTTCTCCTCTTGCCTCTTCTATATCTCCAAACTTCTAGCGGCGAGGTGTTTCACGTTAATTTCAATGTAAAACACTCGCGTCAAGAATTAAATCTTTGATTCAATTTGCGGTAGTTCACAGCGGAAAATTATGCGGTCACTTTTCTATTCCGATATTTTTTTCTATTGCGATTGCAGCTGTTTTTCCGTATTGTGGCGGCTTTGATTTTCAAAAGTGGAGCGGCTCTAGTACTTGCTTGGTTTCGGGAATGGGTAGGGACTGGGAGAGAGGAAATACCTTTTTCCTAGTTCACAAATTAATTTATGGCGCTAACATGCCGCCCAGGATGAAGGCTTGCCTTCATTAACAAGTGATAGAAAGAAGAAAAAAAATAAAAAAAATAAATAAGAATAGAAAAGTGACCGCATAATTTTCCGCTGTGAACTACCGCAAATTGAATCAAAGATTTAATTCTTGACGCGAGTGTTTTACATTGAAATTAACGTGAAACACCTCGCCGCTAGAAGTTTGGAGATATAGAAGAGGCAAGAGGAGAAACGCAAAATCGAAGGAAGAAAGGTGAGTGCTTGCCTTGTTCCCAATTACCCATCACAATATCTCTCAACCATATGGTCCTTCGAGCCGGATATACCCGCTTCCTAGCTTCCCTTGTATCTAGCATAATTACGATCGCATACCAAACGCATACGTTGACATTCCGCTTATATCTATCGTGATCCCCTCAAAAAACAAACCGCATACGCCGACTTTGTTCAATTCAAAACATTTCGTTAAAAACACTTATTTATCTTATAACGCTTATAAAATCACTTGGCGTAGTTACTATTATATTAAAAAATATATTCCCGTTCGTCATATATTTAACTGCGTGAATAATAAATAAATATACTACCTACAAACTCATTTGAAAACTTAAAATTGTACACAAATTACACGCTCGGAAACACGGAGAGCGCCGAACATTGCCGAAGGCACACGACGTTCGGTAATTTCCGTCGGTTGACGGAAAAACCCGAACCCGAAGCACGTTTAAAATCAAACGTCGAAGTAATTGTTATTTATTTCTATTAGAAACGCGTATTATTAATAAAAATTATCAAGATTTAAGATTTTTCAAAAACTAAAGCAGGGTTGTTACAACTAATTGCAACTTTTCATATTATAAAAATAATATTTTAATTTATTTAAATTTCGATTAATTCTACAGTTTTTAAAAAAATAATTACAATCAACACATTTCTTCAGTCAATTTTCAAAATGGCTACGCGAAACAAAGATAGTGAAATAAAAAACAAGATACGGATTTTACAAGCTAAAAACCAAAGTTTATTTTCAATGTTGCAGTCCTTATATGACTTAAGTAAACAAGTAGATGAAGAAATAAAACGAGATCTATTTCTCATACGCATACAGTCATTGGAAAATACTAGAAGAGAATACACTGAAGTAACGGACCAGTTAAATATAACGATACTAAGCTGTGATTCTACATATGAACCCGATTTCAAAGATCTCTGCGCGTTCGACGAGTTATATTGTCAGATAAAAGCGATACAAGTAGGGCTTACAAAATTAGAAAATCAAAAACCGCTAATAAATAATAACGAAAAAATAAATAGCAAGCTTCCGGCATTAGAATTGAAAAGTTTCGATGGTAATCCAAACCAATGGGTTTTATTTTACGAAAATTTTAATTCGCTAATTCATAAGAATCCGCATCTGTCAAACGCGGAAAAGGTACAATACCTTGTCGGAAAACTTACTGGTAAGGCTTCATTGGTATGTGCAGGTGTCCCGCCTATTGCAGCTAATTATGAGATTCTCTGGAAATCGCTAAAAAATAAGTATCAAGATAAACGTACTCTCGCCACGTTATACCTAGAACAAATTTTAAATTTCAGGGGTAGTCAAACTCCCTCGCAAAACGCATTAGACACGTTCTTAGAAAAATTCTATTCCGCATTTTCCGCATTGAAACAACTTCAATTAGATGATCTAGCTGACTTTACGTTTACACATATCGCGTTATCCAAATTGGATAAAGAAACTGTAACACTTTTTGAACAAGCAAAACGCCATGAAAATATACCGACATTTGAGTCATTGATTACCTTTGTGAAGGAAAAAAACCGAATATACACGCTTCGTAACGCAGGGTCTTTACAAACTAACACTTCAAATTATAATAAATCTTCTACTTCGCAAGTTAATAAAAATTATAATAAAAGGCAAAATTATTCTGCGCAATCATTCGTTGTCAATAACAGCTTTCCTAAGTGTCCTTTTTGTAAAAACGATAATCCTCATCCACTTTATAAATGCGATAAGTTTCTTTTTTAAAATTCTCATCATAGAAATGATTTCGTGAAAAATAATAATTTATGTTTTAATTGTTTGGGCTTTCATAGTGTGAAAAAATGTAAATCGCAAAATAGATGCGCCATCTGCCAGCGAATGCATCACACTAAAATTCACATAGAGTCTTCGATGGCAAACCCACGGTTATCATCTAATGTTAATACGTCGCTTAACCGCTCGCGAACACATTCGCCCGCCCCACAATCACAAACGGCAAACGCAGCCTTCGCTTCCAATTTTCCACTCTCTATGCATAGCAATGTAACGTATAACCAGACGCGTCCAAGCACTTCTAATTCGATTACTCTGTTACCTACTGCGGTAATATACGCTTTAAACGATTCCGGCAAAAGATTAAAAATCAGAGCATTGTTAGACAGTGGTTCTACAAGTCATTTTATTACAAAAAATTGTTGTGATCGCCTTAACCTGAATATTTTAAATTCTCCAGCAACAGTCAGAGGCATAGGGAACTCTGAAAAGAGTGGCCTCGCTGATTTGACAATCTATTCGCGCTTTGATGCACGCTGCAGATTCAAAATAAACGCACGTGTAATCAGCACTATATCGGATAAAGTTCCAAACGCTTATGTGAACATTCACAAACTACAACATTTGCACGGCCTACCCTTAGCTGACGAAAATTTCCATACGCCCGCGGATATTGATCTTTTAATAGGCAATGAACTATTTCCTTTCTTGCTGGGAAACCAAAAGGTGATGTCATCCGACTCAAATGCAGTCGGGATACAAACCTCGTTCGGCTATGTCATCATGGGAAAAGCAGACTGTGTCGTGCAACCGATTGAACGCGCCCTACACGCAATAGTTGACGAACCTTCTTTAGAAAATTTAACGCAACGCTTTTGGGAATTGGAAAATGTACCGATTAGAAAACATTTAAGTCCTGATGACGCAGCTTGCGAACGAATATTCACCGAAACTTTCACACGCGATGCGACGGGACGTTATACTGTAGCATTACCATTTAAATGCGAACCAACGGAAATTGGTCGTACAGACACAATTGCTAAAATACGCTTTCTTCAATTGGAAAAACGGTTAGATTCTATTCCTGAACTACGCAAGGATTACAATGAAACCATTAAAGATTATATTGACAAGGGTTATATCAATGCGATTGATAACCTCGCACCCGGTCCATGCTATTATATGCCACATCATGCTGTTTATCGCCCGGAAAAATTAACTTCCCGCACGCGAATAGTCGTAAACGCTAGCTGTAAGTCAAGTTCGACTAAATCACTTAATGATCTGCTATATATTGGGTCAAATCTGCAAGTTAGCATCTTTGAGTTACTAATAAATCTTAGGCTCTTCCCGATTGCGCTCTCAGCAGACATCGAGAAGATGTATTTCCAAGTTAAATTGAAACCAGAACATCACCGATTTCAGCGTATATTATTCAGATTCCATCCTAGCGACCCGATCCAAACTTACGAGTTTAATCGCGTTTGCTTTGGGATTTCGAGTTCGCCATATCTGGCAATGCGCGTCATAAGGCAACTAGCAGCAGATGAACGCTCTCGCTGGCCCGCAGCTGCATGGGCAGCCAAAAAACACTTTTACATGGATGACTACATTTCTTCTGTCGATACGGTTGACAACGCTTACCAACTTCATAGCGATCTAGTCCAGTTATTCAAATCTGGTGGTTTCCACCTAGGTAAATGGGTCTCAAACAGTACCGAATTAATGGAAAAAATTCCCGCTGATCTCAAATTGCCGAAGCTCGTTCAATTTGATGAAGAGGCTTATACACAAATCGTAGGTCTCCGATGGAATCCTACCGATGACGCATTCCTATTCAAGATTAACGCCGATGTGTGTCAATCGGATAGATGCACCAAGCGCATAATTCTCTCCACAACTGCTAGACTCTTCGACCCTCTTTCTTTGTTAGGTCCAGTTACCACGTTATTAAAATTATTAGTTCAAGAGTGTTGGAAGCAAAATCTTGAGTGGGACGAAAATGCTCCAGCTTACATTGAAAGTCAGTGGCAACAGTTCAAGTCAGAACTTCATTTACTCGAAAAGTTAAAAATACCCCGTCACGTAGGTATTTCGCAGTCTTACTCAAACGTAGCACTCGTCGGTTTTGCCGATGCGAGTGAGAAGTGTTATGGCGCAGTGCTATACATTCGAGTAAACAACAAGGAAGATGAAGCACAAGTCGCACTCTTATGCGCAAAGTCTAGAGTGGCTTCACCAAAATGTGTATCTCTTGCAAGGTTAGAACTCTGTGCGGCGCTTCTGCTTTCAAACCTAATAGCATGCGTACGAGATATCATTTGCGAACGCGTTCAGTTAAATAAAATCTTGGCATTTACAGACTCCACAGTTACTCTCTCGTGGATACGCGCCGCTCCTTATAAGTTTAAAACATTCGTTGCAAATCGAATCGCTGCCATAAATGAGAACCTATCGGCTGAACATTGGTTCCACGTGCCAGGTGTTCAAAATCCTGCGGATATAATATCCCGACCTGTTATGCCAAGTCAACTAATTGATAACAATTTTTATTACCACGGTCCCTCATGGCTTACCCGGCCGATGCAAGAGTGGCCTATACAATTCTCTGTTGCTGCTACAAGCTCAAACGAGGAGCTCCCAGAGTCAAAGACCGTGTCACTTCTTGTGCCGTCTAATATTGATGTGCAAGATAACGCTATATACAAATTGGCACAACGAATGTCAAGTTATCTAAAATTCTTACGCGCTTCGGTATATGTCCTACGCTTTTCAAACATCTTGAAAACACGCGGTTTTATTTCTGCAAACGATTTAGAACTAACAGAGAATTTCATAATTAAATGCATACAACGCCATCATTCCCTGAATACAGACTCTATAGCTTTACGCAAGTTGAACGCATACTTAGATGATGTTAAAATCATTCGTGTTGGTGGTCGACTTAACCAATCACAACTTAGTTCTACACAAAAGCATCCAATCGTTTTGCCTGCTAAAGACCACATTGTTCATTTAATTGTTGATTATTGTCATAATAAAAATCTACACGCTGGAGCAAGTCTATTAGCCTTGCTGAGACAAAACTTCTGGATCCTTTCCGCACGCAACATGATTCGAAAACGCGTTAAAAATTGTAATATTTGTCCATTGCCGCTTCAGTGACTTCTCCTTCTTGTGTGTTCTGTATATAATTAATTTTATCTTGTTATTTTTTAACTTATTTTTAGTTCGCCTAACACTATATTTTTATTTATTTTCTTTCTTACGCTACGCTGAAACGCTACGCTGAAACGCTACGCTGAAACGCTACGCTGAAACGCTACGCTAAAACACTACGCTAAAACGCTACGCTGAAACACTACGTTAAAACGTTACGCTGAAACGCTACGATAAAACGCTACGCTAAAACGCTACACTAAAACGCTACGCTAAAACGCTACGCTATTACGCTATGTTAAGTTCATTTTAAAAACAATCGCCATCTTAGTTTTTCTTTTATATTTGTGTATAAATAAATATTTATGTGTGGATTTTGCTGGGTTTGCCATCTTTGATATTTACATAATTCCATACATTTTGTGTAACATAATCAATCGGTAGCTTGTATGGGGTGTTAACTTGCGCGAAAATTTATTTTCTAAGACCTGCACGTACAAGTGTCTTCGGCCTGCTCTAGCGACACGCATAGTATATATATATATAGTTATACTATAGTATATTATATATAATTTTTTATAGATATATATGACGAACTACTTTCTGGGGGAACCCGCGTCAAACAGTCCTGAAAAGGACTTTTAAACTCCCGATGTTTCGAACAGGTAACACTGCTCATTCTCAAGAGCCTCTTATTTTGATTCCTGCCCAAAAAGTCGTGCAAAGTGTATGAGAAGTTAAAATCTAAGCGTGCGAAATTGATTTGTGATTTAGCTTTTCTACGCCGGTGTCGTGATACAAATATAGTTCCTGTTGCGTTTAAGTTAAAACCACGTGCAACACAGCGTCGCTCTACCAATAATATTTTAAACCAAGCGAGCCTAGCCCTTGTTCGAGACGAAATCCGTGATATCCGCTACCAACTCAACCAGGTCAGTAATAATATTCTAGCTGTATATTTTAAACTAACGAACTTGCTTCACCCCATCCTATGGGATATTTTAGATGATCTTGTACAAAAACGTATTGAATTAAACTCTCGTTTAACAACTGAACTTCAAGTAAAGAAATATGAATCTATCCGCCGCAAATCTCTTCCACAAGATCCCCCCACTTTAGATTCTAATAAAATAATACATAACTTAACTAACTTATCACTTGACAGCGCTACAATATCGGTTCTAACGAAAGGCTTCAATTTTGATGTGACACTATCGCGTATTCCAGTAGAACAGATCGTTACCAACATTGAATCAGCCATACCGCGAAAACCTTAAATATAAAATAAATATATATACATATATATATATATATATATATTAGTATTAATTTCTTTGGGGGTAACCTTGTGATGCGAGTACAAAGCGCAAGCGAAAAATATCAACATGTTTCAGAGCCCATGGCCCCTTCGTCAGAATACAATTGTATACTAACAAATCAAATTCAAAAATCGAAGTATAGACAGTCAAAATATAAAAAATATATATGTGTGGTGGCCCAAAACGCATACACACATACGCCCGTGTAATGAGGTACCGCATATGCTGACATCGATCGCATACGATGCGGCAGGCCGTCGTCCTCGATACAAAGGCCGAGGCAAGATCGCTGAGGACAGCAAACAGGCGACAAAGTAAGCCGGACTAATGACCGAGTACAAAGGCAATGTATAGCAGGGGTCACGAAGAGCGAGGAAACTCACCTTGCTGATCTAGACTAAATATCTTCACGCGCGGCCGAGTAAAGACGAATCATTACAACCCCGAGCCTTTGTTCTGGATCACTATATAAATCTGCGCCTGCAGAGCCGAGTAGCTCACTCGCCCAGTGTCATTCTTACGGCAAAGCGCTTTCCGACCGAAGCCTCACTTCTCGGGAAGCTACCTATCGGGCGGAAGCTCTCGCCATTCATCGATTCATTATTGTGTACCTATAATCATTGTACTTGTAACTTTTGTCATAATTACATTCCAATAAATACTATTCAAACACTGCGGCTTCATCCTCATCAGCCTTCCCACATATGGAAAATGAATTACCTACTTAACATGAAAATAAATTTAAAAGATAACTATTTTCTATGTTTATAGCGTTAACTTTGTGGTTGGACATGACTATAAATTTTAATTAAATAAATTTGTATAAAACACTTAAATAATGAAGCATAAATAACCACTTAAATAATGACTTGTTTGACGAAAAAATTCGCGAATTTCGCGATAAATATACCGATGACAGATACCAATTTCCAATCAAATAGAATTACAAACCATAGAACAAATTGCCATAAATAAAGGTTACATCCCAGATTTCATAGATATGATTTTGTCCAAAAAACAAAGAATTTTTATACGCGATAAATATTTATATCATACTTAACCAAATAATAAAAATGAGCAATGGCGGAGAATATTATACATAAATAACATTTCAGATAAAGTTATTAAAAGTTTGCCAAGCAACATTAAAGTCGCGTTTTACATTAACAATAGCTTAGGTAAATAATAAACTCCAAAGACAAAGTCGACCCGCTAAATCATTCCGGCATTTATAGACTAAATTTTAATGACTGTTCTGCATTCTGTATAGGTAAAACAGCACGTAATTTTAATGTTATCTTTAAAAAGGAAAACGGCATCGAAATTCTACATATAAATAATTAGATTAGCCTTAGAGTAGATAACTTAGATATACTAGAAATAAAAAAGAGCTTCAACACTAAAGACAACATTATTAATAATCAGATAAATTTCATGAATAGCCCGCTACTAAATATATTTCTCATTTCGGCGTCCACCCTTCAATTACTTCAACCATAGCTGTAGCCACGCCCCCATTCAGAATTGATTTGCTTACTAGGATTGGTAATGGATAGTCAGTTGTACGTCAGTCCTGATGAAGATACGGTGGTATCGAAACCGGTAGACGTAAAGTCATTATTTATGTGGTTTATACAAATTTATTTAATTAAAATTTATAAAAGACAACAATTTGTAAAAACGACCTGGTTATTTATAATATTTAATTTACTATTAGCAATTTTTCTTTTTATGATATTAAATAAGGGTTTACAAATTTTACATACAAATTATACAAACATAAAAATTAAAAATTTAAGAAATAAGAAAAAGTGTTTATAGTAAATTAAATATTATCAATAACCAGGTACTTTTTTTATAAATAGTTATCTTTTAAATTTATTTTCACATTTAGTAGGTATTTCATTATTTTTCATTTTCCATAGGCACATACTTTTTACATTTTGATTGTCTAAACTTCGATTTTTGAATTTAATTTGTTCGTATAGGTACAATTGTATCCTG
>JADDOH010017610.1:0-12993 GCA_016648135.1 Agrypnia vestita
TCCGAAACATGCACGTGAAAGTTATCAAATAATATAAGTAGATTTGTAAGAATACTATAATCAATTAATTTTTTGTGTAATTATTATCTGTAAAAATTTAGCTGAATTTAAAGATCTTTTTTTTTTTTTCAAATATAGAAACCCTTTTTAATATCCATAAGACAAAAATATAACAAGTGTGGATTTATTTAATTTACATTAACCTCAATTTAATTAAAATTAATTTATATTAATTTTTAATTATGAAACCAGACGGATAATTATTAAAATATTTTTCGCATTTGTATCATAAAAGTACATAACCGAAAGAGAAAATTAAATATTATAAAACATCGGATTTATAATTTTTTTTATAAAATAAAATATATATCAAATGTTCACATGGCAAAATCACGTGTACCCGTATACTAAAAGTTTTCGTTTTTATATCTTCTTTTCTTTTAGATTCATATATTCTCGTGTTTATATTTTCTACTAAATTGTTATCCGGTTTTTATATTTATTTTTACTTTTATATTTTTCTGCTATTATTATTAATTACTATTGCATAACTCGTAAGCGAAATTATTTGCCACTGAACAGATTTTATCTAGCGTGGGTTAATTATTAGTTTATATTAATATAAGAAATTAAATTAAAACCGAATTTTAAGCTATCATAAACCCTCCGTGGCGCGCGCTGAAATCTGTCGCGGTGATCTGCCCGCATTCCAAGTCTATATTTCTTTGCATTTCTTCGGGCGCGACCTGTCCATATCCGCGAAGCAAACAGTCTGTTCATATACGCCCGACCGCGATAGTCAAACTTATCAAACGCTAAATGCTCAAACGTCTTGGGTCTCTGCCGCATCTTCCACGCTTGGGCCGAAACGTGTCCGCTCGCGTTATATAGGGAAACCGTCGCCGGTCTTTCTAACACGCAGCGCACGCAAACCCGGCGGCTTTGGCCGTGTTCGGTGGTATATTTGCGAAACACAAACACAAACGCAATAATTAAAACCATTCAACCAAACCATCGTTTGAATCTCAACTACATATTTGTTACACTGCGATTCGCAAATCCCGATGGCCTAGGCCGTGACAGTGGTATACTTGCGAGAAAACAAATGCAATAATTAAAACCTTTCAAACGTGAATCGTTTGAATCCTAACTACATATTTGTTATACTGCGATCCGCAAATCCCGATGGTCTTTTTTAGATTGTGACGGTGGCTTACTTGTGAGATCGCATTCAAACAATTATTAAAATATTTTTCAAATGTGAATCATTTGAATTCAAACCACATAAAATGAATGAGATATGAAATAAATCACATATTCTATAAAATGGAGCAATACTTTTACAAAGAAACAGGCATTCCAAAATCGAACTAATATATCACAAGGACCAAAATTACTACAATAATTTTCGTTCACAAAATATTAAATAATAAAAATGCCAACTGTCTATATGACAAACAACCTAAAGAAATTTCTAATACCTAGTATCACGTTTGTCTACAAATCTCAGTACGTGGTTCACATAAATGCTCAATCTTTTTTTCTTTGATGTCACGGACCGTGGTCCGCACTTGTTTAAATAAAACCGCTTTTATAATCAAATATTTTCTTTCATTTATAATATTAACTAAACCAAAATGATTCCATTACTATGCAATTGAGTCCAACGAATACGCTCCTCCTGGTCACGGCACCACTGAGATGTGCCTGGTGTAGTGGGGTATCCTTATCAAATCGAGCGGACTGTATTTAATGTCGAAATGATGTTCAATTAATATTATAAAGCATTTTATTGTATTTCAATATAAATCGTTCTCCTGGTCACGGTAAGCACTGTGATGATTCAGTAGCTAGTGGGTCCTCGTCAAATGACGGTATTTCTAGAGATGTTTTCTGTTATATGAAAAATATTATACAGTCGTAAAATAGTTGACGCGAGTTGAATTTTATTATTATATTTTTCATTCCGATCTTATATGTGAGCGCGCGCGATTGAGCGACAGGATGCAACCGGTCGACTTCAACCATATGATGTAGCGATACAGTTGTTAAAAATTAAATATTCAATACAGAAATATTACTACTACTAAAATTCAACTTTTCATATGAAATAATGTTCTATACTATCAGAAATTGTTCTATACGATAAATTAACTAAAAATACGTATTAACTGAAAATAATTATTCTGTGAAAATTGCGCTTTTGAATGCAAAATTAACTAAAAATATTAACTAAAATATTTCTAACATCTTGGGTTCACAGACGAAATTGACAATACCTAATGCCCTTCGCATTTACTAAATGTATTACCTAAATAACCACAGCTATACCATCCTGTCCGTCAGGGACGAAACATAAAACACAGTTATATTTCTAAAAGTGCTACCTCTTACGCGACAAAAATACCTATTACAGTCGGGCTATGAATATGAACTATCTCCGCCTCATAATGGCGCCTGGTACCAATACTAAAACCTTTACTAGAAATAATAAATGCGAATAAATCTCGATAAATATAATATATACTATTCGTAATACGTCGTTGAATTGGCACATGATTCGTCTAATGGATGAAGGACCCCGTTGTGTATCGTAATAACTTCAAATTCTTTTATAGGAGCAGTGTGGAAACAATTGCATAATATTACGTAATAAAAACATCTAACGAACCTAATAATCTATACATTTATGTTACAATAAAAATACGTACACTAGAAAGAATTCATGTATTAGAAATAAAACATTTTCGATTTGAGGACAAACCAGTAGAATTGTTCGAACGTTGCAAAGGGAAAAATTCACACATATTAAATAACACTGAAATTAATAATTATAAACACTTTGTATTAGCAAATTCTTACCTTGAATGGTTTCGTCCTAGACGTGTATGAACCTGTTCATATTAGTTGCGTGAGAAAATAATACATATATTTGCTATTTACGAAATACGACATTTTTGAAGCGAAACTTCTTTATAAATAAGTAGATAAGGTCTCGGGGATGGTTTGTTCGAAAGGATTCTACAACAGCCCGTGAGTTTATATGAAATAATAGATTCTTTGAATGCTAAATTTTGGTTTTTTAAACCCTCAGCATCTCTGCTGAGAGGGGTTGAGGCTCCGCGCCCGCCTAAACCCGGTGGCCGACTTCCTAAGTGACTAAACGACCCCCCTTGTTCCTCCGGAACTTACTGCATCCCGAGACTCTATCTCTTCTTTACGAGATGTGATCCTGTGACGCCCTTCTTTTAGGCTTATAATTGAGAAGGCCGTACTCTTTTGGTACGAGTTTCTGATGATGTGTGTTGTCTTGAGGCGCCTTTCTTTTAGGCCGGTGTTTGAAGAATCATGTACTCTTTTGGTACGAATTGATGACGACATTAGCCTCCTTTGCGGGCATAGTCAGCGATGTTACAAATTATTGTGCAATCTCATTATGCCTTTTCAGAGCGGCGTCCCACGATTCTGCATCTTGCAACATTTACTTTGGTCAAATGTTAGAGTGTTAGTAACATATTTATAATATCCCAGCTATTCCATATGAGTGAATGATTTTTATACTGATTCTAGCTCTGTCTTTTTACAGAGGATGAAATAGAAGTTAACGTTTTCTATTGAGATTTCATAGCATTCAGGCATGAAAATCCTTCCAAAGTCAGAGAATTCACGACGTTGGTTCACGCTGTTTTTGAGCAGGATGAGGCGCGAAGGTCGAGTCTAGTGGCCACTCCGATCAACAAGGGAGGTCCCGCTTTTAAGAGTACCTCACAGGGGCTTGCGCGGATTCCAGGCTTATGACACGAGCGTCATCCACAACCTCACTTAGCTCAACGTTCATGAACCAGAAAACTCCAATTTCAGTTAGATCTCCCCATTCTGTCCTTTACTCGTCGTTCTGAAGCTACTTGTTAAGCCGGATATACCGAGAGGTACTCAAACCATAAAGAGTTAGCTGAAGACCGGATTGCGCAATACTTATGCAACACAATTATTATAAGGCTACTAAGCGTTTCTTATAGAATTACATGTATTCAATTATTAGTAAAAATAGTATGAAAATCCCCATACTTTAAAATATATTCGTTCGGAAGAATTTCTCGTACGATTTGGATTGATATCTGGTTATGCAATACATAACGCGTCGAAAATTATTATGAATCTATTAAGCACTGCTTATAGAGCTCCGTAAAATCAATTGTTAATACAAATGGTATGAAAATCCCCATGCATCAAAATATATTCGTTTGGGAGATATTCCCGTACGAATTGAGCCAAGATCACACAAGAAATCGTGATATTAATTATACATTATTGCTCCGATTTTAAATCTTCCCAAAATAAATACATTTCAATAGTGAAAATAATTAATCGATAGATAATATAAATGTGTTCCTTAGCTGTTACACAGTGGCGGTATGATTCTCTCTGGTACTGATGAATGGTAGATTCCTCCATACGTCCGGGCAGCAACTCCGTCCGCAAATGATGTTCTGGAACTCAGGGCTCCGTCGGTAGTCTGTCGGGCAGCGCTCCCGCTAGCAAGTCTGGTCTCGAACTGAAGGGCTGAGTATATCGTGTTCGCTCCTTTTATAGTAACGATTTCACCATACCTCTGAAATCCACGCTAGTGCAGTGACTCATCCTATGCGCGATGACCTCACCGCCGGCGCTCGCCATTGGCCGGATTCAGTCATCAGGACGGTCGCCTCCGACTCAACCCGTCGAAAGGTAACGCTTGCCTGTGATTGGTCCGTTTCGTTAAAATAAGAGTAAAGCACTCGCTACACGCGAGACTTGCTGTTCCGTTTCATAAATAATAAAGGCTCGTTCGCACCTACACACAAGGTCGAGTCTATTAGGATTGGCAAACAATATTAATTTAACACAGAATTATATCTATGGTATAATAAAGATCTAAGAAATATTACTTGTATAGCTGAATATTCAATATTTTGTTAGCTTCTTGTAATACATAGAATCCTGAGAAGAAATATATCAGGCTTTTACTTTTAAACGATTCAAACCAGAAGAAATATATTCTTGATGTCCATACTTGGCTTTTTGAATATTATTATTTTAAGATTTTCTAAATTTATTAAATCTATCTCTATGTCGACCATCACAAACTTCTTCTGTCTTCTCCAGCATTCCACTTATTTGTCTTCTCCCCCTTCTTCTCCCACCCCCTCATCGCTCGTTAAAATTTAAAAACTTGTTATTTAAATGTTTATTTTTCTTTTGTGTATTCTTTTGAGCCAGATTAATTTTTTCAAGAAATAAAACGGGTTACAATTAACTACCTTAATTTCAATGTATTTTTCTTATGGTAATCTCTTTCAAATAAATAAATAAATGCATGATTTGTCGCCAGTTATTCCTTCCCTTGCATTTTTGTATTCATTCACGTATGTTATTGATTTGTATAAATGACCATCATATATTTTTCTTTTCGATTTATTGAGAGTCCCATTTTGTTACTAGTTCTTTAATATAAGAAGAGAAGCTCCTCAAAATCTTCAACAATGTTTGCTAGAAGGGTAGTTTCACTAACGCGAATTAGATATTCTTTTCCACCAATTTACACATTCTTAAAAAATATTCCACCTGGCTAACTTTGAGAGTATTCTAATGTATAATTCACATCAGTCATAAGTAAAAGGATTTAAAGTTTTTGAAGTTTCAAAGTAGCGTGAGTGTTAATGTTACGACGATTTATGCCACTTATATTTATACAGTCCTAAGCTAGTTAAAGTTCAAAAGAGCTTAACTTGAACACTTTACATGAATTAACCCTGCAAAATTTATAAAAAGTTTCATAGTACATTATAAAACATGGCTGCTACTTAGTAATCACCAACAAAAAATACAATTCAAAGCATTCGCGTATGATGAATTGTCACACAAGTCCAAAAAAAAAAAATTTCTTACTTACAAACACGTCATTTCTTAGTAGGGATAGGCAGAGAGGATTGAGCCCCACACTCTTCTGACCCAAAACACTCTCATGCATGCTCGGTGATTATTGAGGCTCCTCACAGGACCATCTTCCAGTATCTGGTTAATCTGGTCATGTCATGTCTTCTGCGGCCACCCTCTCTCTTTCTGGCGCCTCCAACACTTGAGTCATATATATTTTTTACTATTATTTTCTTATTCATTCGCTCAACATGTCAAACCACTTGAAAAACCCTTTCTTTAATTTTATTATCTATGCTTAGTTTATCTTTACATTCTCTCTTATTTTTTTATTCATAACTTAATTATAAATTGATTAAGAAATAATTATTCTTTCATCGTTTTTTTCAAATAAAATTGTGATTTTTGTGTTTTTGTTTAACGCGTTCATTTTGTGACCCAAATTTAGAAGCATTCAATTTATATTATTTATTTTTCATTCAGTGACTACGTACGTACGTCACAAACAATGAGGTTTACCAAAATGTATACATGTTATTGCGGTGTTGAATAAAAGAAAAAAATTTTACAATATTTTAACGGTAAGAAAATATCATTTTTACCAAAATGTGTAAGCTGCAGATACATCACTAAAACGTATCTTTGATAAGAGTCAAACTTATCAAGATGACTATAAAATAAAAAGTTTTTAAAAATATTTAACATAGCTTTTAATGACTGAAAATATTTTTGACACAGCCTTTTTAGGCCCAGTATTATATTTTTTATTTTTTGATCTAAGAGCTTTTGAAAAAAAAATTCACCTTAGGCGAGGTTGGATTAGGAAGCTCTCAAATTTATTTTAACTCAAAACTCTCTGTCTCTGTTAACTTAAAACTCGGAAACAGCTTAACTGATTTTAATGTGGTTTTCTTAAGGATTTTGGACAATGTTCTATTCAAGTTTAATCACTATGATAGAACCAAGCATTGACGAAATTGTGCCGGTGATTCAATGGGATTAAAAACGTCGGCAATTGATCTCACAGGCTTCTTACAGAATAGCCCACAATATTCTTAACCATTGTGAACATTTCAAATGATGTAATATTTTGCATTTTTTGGAATTATTTTACCATGTAACAGTTTAAAGTAAATGCGGTTACTATACTATTTACGATTCATAGCGTATAATACTTTTGCTAAAAGGTCCATAAGCCCATAAATTTGGATATTTTTCTTTCAAACACACCGAAACACAACAGTTACTTGAAGCCGGGATTTTTCCATACTGATGGTTTTTCCATACTCATGATGATTATGACTACTCTAATAGCAAAGTACTCGAATTTATTTTTATATGTTCTTCTTCTTCATCATCCGATTTATCTTAATTGTGTCAGGGACCTATCGCTTTGACAGCAATAGGTATGTAAATTTTATTTAAGTTGACTATAAAATATTGCAAATATTTCTTAGTATAGAAAGAAAAAAAATGCGTTTTATAAACTATATAAGTATTTCTTATCTAACATCATTTAGATTGTTTGCATGCAGGCAGCTTAATCCCCTTCATCGAAAACTATTTCAAGTAAGTTAGTGAAATGTTGAGCGAATCTAGAAATATAAACTATAGAAGGATGTATGATATATGGAAATAGATGAACCCCACAAAAATATTTCTTCTTCGTCTTCTTTTTCTTTAGTAGATCTGTTGATTTGTGGTACAGAAAACTCCTTCGATGAGAGGTCCAGCTATCCCTCTATCTTTTCGGTGGTCTTCCCGGTGGGCGTTGTCCAGGGGGGATTTCATTCGCTGTCGTATGCACGAGCCTATCCATTCTGGCTACGTAATCTCTCCAGAATCTCTTTCTGGATCTATTCCATCGTGCTATGTCCTCTATTTTGCAGGTTTTCCTTAGGTCTGCATTTCGGACAAGATCACTTTTTTTTCCAGTAATGGATCTCAGCACCTTCATTTCAGATGTTCTGAGGAGTCCTTTCGTGCAGCCCGCGTTTCTACAGCGTACGGTCGCACGCATGTCTTGTATCTTGACCTTACATTCAATATAGAAATGTTGAAGGCAACAATCGTAGAGGCCACCCGAGATTAAGCTACGTAGACCAGATTATCGGAAATGTGCGCTGCAGCACCTACCAAGAGATGAAGAGGCTGGCAGGTGACAAAGAGGAGTGGAGAGGGCGAGTGCTTGTTGCAGACCAATCCTAGGATTGCGACCCAAAAAACAACTTTTAATACGCATATTTTTATTTTTCCAGACCAAATTCCTGAGACACCCTGATTCAAAAAAAGTTAACATTATTAAATTAAGTCTCAGTTTTTGATTTTCAATAGAATTAATTTCCAATAAATTTGCGGGATAATCACTATTAAAAACAGTCCTCCTCGATTTGTCCCGCCGCGTCCGTAAGCGAATTCTCTGTTTTTTTTGCTACCAAATGTAAAAATGTGAAAAATTTTGCTACTAAATGAGATTACCTGTTTACCATATACATGTACATATTTAATAGGCGAACAAAAATTAGGCGTAATATAATTTTCACATACCTGATTCGTCGTGCTAGCGTTTTTGACTATCCCGTTCATGATTTGGTAGAGCGCAATGTACTATATTATTTGACCATGTTCCATTGTTTGCGTGGTTCCTTCTCGATGAAGTTTTCAGCACTCCGCTTACGTTTTTTTATTTATTTTCCAAGCGGAAATATTTTCTCAGCACTCGAGGATTTCGCTACGTTACAATGTATTAGAATCTAAGACACCTCTTCACCCCACCTGAATATTTTTCATTATTTTTATTGTATTTTTTAGAAAACGTCACTTTCAAAATAATATAAACTAACAGGTGTCACTAGCTTTTACAATGTCCGATAAAATAATGCGTCACCATTTGAATATTTTTTCGTAATATTTATACTGATGTCATAAAATTAATAAGTAATTGTTGTTTTGTCATCAAGAATGTCTCAGCCAATTTCAGAGCATTTGTTGATCAGAAAGTGCGTTTAATATTGATTACAAGATTCCTCACTGACAGACAAATAAAACTTATAAAAAGCTGGTAAATAAAATTAAAAAAAACATATTTTTGAGGTCATATACACAGACCGTATTTGTTTTAGTGTGAGCTGTATTAATTTCATAATGTTTAAGGTGTTCTTAAAATCAGTTGTCAGAATTATGTACCAAATTTCGAAATACAGTTTGTAAGCTTATTTATTGAAACAACAATAGTTGATTAGCAATCTGCATATCATTAATCGTTATTTATACAGCCATTACTAATTATTTCCGCGACGCGACACGGGAACAATAATTATTGTTTTACTATGTTAGCGCACGTTCCTGACATGAACACTTTTAACATAGTTGTAGTCGTATCATTGTTGAACATTATATTGTATTAAAATAATTATAGTCATATTGCTATATAGAATTATAGATTATTTCTAACAATTATAATGCTGAATTTATGTCTTATTAATAAAACATTTAATCTATGTCGTATTGCCGAATGCAAATTTTCACTATTTTGATAAAAATAAATATGATTTAATATTAAGTCGGTCCCCAATACATTATCCTCAATAATAATAAATTCAAATATCCATGTAACTAGAATCCGATGGCTGAACTCATTCCGTTTTCATCTATAGTAATATATAAAGAAGTAAAATTTGTAAGTTTGTAAATTTGGATGTATGAGGTAATCTCCGAAACTACTCATATGATTTCAAAAATTATTAAACCATTATTTAGAATCCAATAGCGTGGATCTACATTATATATTATCCGGTTAAAATAATAGGACTTTTCGTGGTAATTTATTTTATAACTAAAGTTGACTAAAAAATAATCGAACGATGCGTTTTTTACGAACGCTGTACCGAGATATTAAAATACTTTCTATAAAGAAGTTGTATTACTCAGAAAGTTCTATAAAAAAAAATTCGTGACGATATATATCTATATGCTAAAGGAAATACTAAGAAAATACACAAATTGATAAAATATTACTAAAAGTTACTAAAAATCTACGCGTGCGTAGCCGGCGGCTCAGTTAGTTATTAAATAAAATGAAGACATTATTCCGTTTTCAAAATTAGGATGATTTCAAAGAGTAAGCATAAAAGATCGCATTTTAGACTGATTTTCCAATACACTTTTTTGTTTTGACTATTAATATATAACTGTTAATTAATTGCTTGATGTATAGTTGAAATTCAAAAATAAAAAGCTCGTCATTGATGACGGGTTGCAGCTAGTTTTTATTTAAAACCAGTGTTATTAATTACGTAACACATTTACGATAAATGTCACAATGTCATTAATTCTAAGAATATGTAATGAAAATTCTGCTCTCTATATCATTAAAATATTTTCTAAAATTTTACAGATAATTATTTTATATCTTCTTATTTTTTTACACTATCTGTTTTTATTATTCTGGCACTGTGTTAAATAATGTATGTAGAAATAAATATATAAATTGTAATATTATTTAATGATATGGTAGATATTTTGTGGTGTAGCACGGTTATTTTAATTTATATTAAATTAAACTTTGTAATATACAGACATCGAGTTATATTTATCACTAGACAAACCCTCGAAACTATAGTAGTGAACTAAATATCAGAACAGTAAAAAAAAACAGAAATAGCATGATGTTTTGTTAGTTAGTTTAAAAATGTCCTCAATATTTTATAATATCGAGAACAATATCTACATAAACGAATTAATCCAATTTACCATCAGCATAAATCACAAAAACCACACGAGCAACGTTGTGTGATATTATTATATGTCCCCAAAATACTGGTTGCTTGGGTAGCATAAATACTGGATATGTAACCAATATTCGTAATTTCCCTTTATTATTCCTGGCAGGTTGGTATTCATTCGTCACAAAAGGGATGGAATATTTCGTACACAAAAGAGATGAAACTAAAGTAACTTGACGAAAGTGAAGGAACCAACATTTAATTAAGATATGAAGCAGTATTCAGAGCACATTTTTCTCCCGATTGCTAACATGATTCAATTTAACAACCTATAATTACATATTTCAAAATTCTATGTTCTGTACATATTTCTAACCATTATTTAAATGAAGGAAAACAATGATAATCATGATAATCTTTAAAAAAAATTAAAGGCGTAATTTCTTCGTGACATCTGTTTATTATAAGAAATACTTAAATTGACATTTGTGGAAATATTTTTTTATATTGCACAAGTTAACTTAGTTTTAAACCACTTTAACAAATTTAATTTGTTTAATGATATTAATAATGAATAACCACAAAGTAATAGCATAACACAATACTATATATTTTTTTTATTTAACTAGTAATTTGCATGAGACGTATGAGGTCATTATTTATCTAAAATAAATTTACTGAGAAGGCAAAAGAGGATTTATTTTCATACATTTCATTCTTAAGTTATACATACAAATATATCACGGAAACAGGAAAAAATGTTAAATTTTATATAAAATTCAATGTTTATATTTAATAATTAACCAAACAATATCACACACACTTATTATTTAATAATCAATAAATCTTCGGTATCGGAAAAAAGGGTTAAAAATAATTTATACATTTTGAAATAATCTTAATTCAAACTGAAACAAGTAGTTATTCGAACAAAGTTTACCAGATATTAGTTAGAATGTGATACTGCACAGTAGTTTTAACAATATATTTATCAAACTTCATAAACACTTTAATACGATAATATAACATGCTAATAGAGTAAGAGTAGCTTGTTGGTCTTGTGGTTAGGACTCTCGCCTCGTGATCCAAACGTCACTGGTTCGAACCTCACTCCAGATCAGCAAGTTAGTCCTATTTTCATAGCACAAGCGTTTAGCTTAGTTTAAAAATAGTAAGAATATTGATGTGACACGTATTCCGTGTTCGCATCTCTATTTAAAAAAAATAATTAAATAAATAATTTTATGCAAAAAATAAATATCAGCAATAAACGTCATGTGGGAAGAGAATGTTCCGGTATTCACTGTAGTGTGTCTCGATTTAAGCAAATATTGTGTGATGTGTGGCATGCATGTAAGTAAGGTACAAACATCCACTCCATATTTTACATAACATAAATACTGTCACGTGGCGTGGCTGCGGGAGACAAATGAAAACACTGGAAATTTAGTAGCGATTTATTAATTAATGATTAATGATTAATTAATCTACATTATTACGCAATTTATCACTCTTCTATAAACACTTTATTATCGCTGAGTAACACGTATTTATTGCTCGTAGAATATTCAATTTTAGCACATTGAAGTCGCACTGGTTTATTTCGACACGCTTTATTTATCGTTTCGATTATCTCACGTCTGGCCACCCTGGCCATCACCTCGCGGGTGACTTCTACTTCTAATTTTGATTAATTAATCTAAATTGCATATAATTTATGCCCTCGGAAGCATTAATTAAGGTCGTCCTCCTGATGACGTTGAATAAGAAATCAACGAAACGTCGAGAATCGTTCTCGGAAAAACATAAGGTTCGTACAAAATATCTGCAACCAGTTAAAGTTAAATATGTCTAACGACCGTAATAACAACCTTGACTCTTTAATAAAAAAAATATTTTGAAATACATAGTGAGGATTTACTATTGTTAGCTTCCTATTTTTTCTTCCAATATCATTTTCTTGCTATTCGATAATGTAAATTAAATCAAATATTAACTTAGAAACGCAAGACTACCCCGATAACAATATACTACTTTCAAGCATCTCTCTCATCATTTCTTCTTGAATGGAGAGGAAATATAATAACACATGAAGACGCAGTACATACCAACTCCAATACTTATTGTGGAGGGGATTTGAATAAAAGATCTTCTCTTCGCACATATCTGGAAGTATAAATAAAATGAAATTTTATGTCCCAGCGCGCAATATTTTTTCATATCTAACATTTTGTTCATGATATGTGTTGTAGAGAAAAATAAAAATATTCCTCTATACAAGCCCAAACTGGTAACGCATAGTATTCTGCACATTTAAAAGACACTTTATATACTATGAACACTATATATAACA
>JADDOH010017612.1:0-16454 GCA_016648135.1 Agrypnia vestita
TAGCAACCGAAGCCAAGCAGTTGTCATCGGCGGTCTTAAATCTGACTGGGCTCGCATCTCGTGTGGAGTCCCTCAAGGGAGTTTACTGGGTCCATTACTGTTCATAATCTATATAAACGATATACAAAACTGCTTTCATTTCGCTAATTTCCTACTTTATGCGGATGATATGAAGATTTTCGCAAAAGTGAACTTCCTAGACGATTGCCGAAAAATTCAAGAAGATCTTAACCGCGTTTCTGCCTACTGTCATATAAACAAACTTCTTCTTAACGAAAAAAAATGCTTTCAAATGACATTTTCCAGGAAAACCAATAACATTCAGTTTGCCTACTCAATAAACAACGCTCAACTAGAAAACAAATGCGAATTAAAAGACCTCGAAATAATTCTCGACAGTAAACTTATTTTTAAAGCGCACTTTGACCATATTATCTCCAAAGCCTACAGTATGCTGGGATGCATACTTCGAACCTGCAAACAATTCAAAAATCCCCACTCATTAAAAATTTTATATTATTCCAACGTTCGCAGTCACTTGGAGTATGCATCTCAGGTCTGGAATCCACAACAGACAACATACATTGCGAGAATAGAACAAATTCAGAACAGGTTTTTGCGTCGCCTCAATGGTAAATCCGGCATGTATTTCGACTCATATATGGAAGCAATGGATTTCTATAACACGAGAACCATGGAACATAGAAGAGCACGAGCTGATCAAATACTACTTTTCAAGTTACTTCAGGGACATATTGACTGTCCCAGCCAATTGGAGCTGGTTTCTCTCCACGCTCCATCAAGGCGAACCCGACAGTCCGTGCTCTTCCATGTACCCATAAGCAGAACCTCTTATGCACAGAACTCATTCATCCAGCGAACATGCAAATCATACAATGACCACTTCAATGACATATATTTAATACCAACATCTCAGCTCTTAAAAATCGTATTTAAACCGCTTATATTACTTGTTTCTATATCTTCACCGGATTAACTGAAACCGACCATCATCATACACACACCACAGCCAAACTCTCATCTTTACACATACCCCCATATCTGTATACAACGTCACGCACAGAATACACACTCAGCCACATCCCATACTTCCCCCTCTAACTCCCACTCCTATCCCTCTATTTAATATATGTTCTCTTTATTGCTTGACTTAACATTTTATGCCGTATAATTGGTCCACTCAGCCACATCCCATACTTCCCCCTCTAACTCCCACTCCTATCCCTCTATTTAATATATGTTCTCTTTATTGCTTGACTTAACATTTTATGCCGTATAATTGGTCTACGAATTATCCAATACGTTATGTATTATTATAATAAATTGTATACTGTTGAGATTCCCAAAAAAAAACTCAAAGCAATTATTATTAGTTTAAAAAGTTCTTCTTCACGATTTTCTGTGACTCTTTCATCAGAATCCCCTTCCACCCATCTCACAAGGGATGAATTTATATTAAACCATTAAGTGTAGATTCAGGTTCTTCTTCTTGTTCTTCGTCAGTTGAACTTGGTTGACTGTAACTTGGAAGAACACTTGTTTGGTTTTTTAATTGAAAAAACTGCATTCGACTTGAAAGATGGGTAATCTTCACGTCATTTTCATGATCTCTGTACTCATTGATGAACTCATCATCATCAGAAAGAGACATTACAAGTCTCTCAGATCCTCTTCTCTCTTTAATTCCTCTAATATTTTATGTGTCTTTATTATTCTTCTCAAAGACAGCCTATAACAATCACTATGAAATACTCTGAAAGCATACATTTAGTTATGCCCGGTATTACCTGTAGGTGACACTCAATGTTTACGCCAGCACACGATGCACGTGAATTCGTATTACTTGTAGCATTTATAACCATAAAGTAAGAAGAAGATTTCCAGAACTGAAATCAATTAGAATCTCTTAAGTAATTACACTATCGGCATTTTCACAGTTTTATGAAATCTGGACGAACGCACTTTTTCACAAACCTCACGGAGCACCTGATACTTCTCTCATTTAAACAGTTAATGTGTCCATCAGGGTTGCCGGAAAAAAAACTCAACAAAGATCAATATATATGCATTTCAGAAATGCTAAACATATTTTAAATGCTTAATTCAATACGTAGTAAAAAATCGCCAAAGTTTGTGATGAATCACCTGTTTCTATAGATTTTTTTTTTAATTTTATTATTTTGAACTCTAAGATGATTTAAATGCTACGCGGGGAAAAATTGAGCTTAACTGGCCGTAGTATTGGAGCTACAAAAATTTGGGAATGATGAAACGCTAGTATTGGGAGGGAGTTAGTAGCGATTGATCGGATATAGGTTACGGGCAGTTACTATTCAATTTTTATAAATCATATTGATCTTGTGGTAAAGCCGTGTTTGGTACAAATGGTTGACGATCGATGCGGTCCGAGCGGTCCGCATGTGCTTCACATAAAAAAGCTGAACATGGATTTCAGGGATTTAGGTCGCGTTTATTGCAGTTTAAGCCGTAAAAAAACCGATTAACGTCTACTCTAAGGTGACGATGATATTGACAGTTCCACGAGGTTTCTGAATTATTGACTTTTTTGCTCGGGTTTTGAAACCGTTTGAGGGCCGTATATCTTCATCTCGAGTGGATCCCCGTGCAACAGAGAGGCAGAATATTGAGCAAAACTAAGGAAGGCAGGTCTAATCGGGGGATCGCGCGAGGAAAACGCCCATAAATAATTTATAAGAATTGGCCGTGAGGCACGGATAAAACGTACACTATGTACCAGAGGGGTGACCTTAACTGAGCGGATAATGATTTATTTTCGTTTCGCGGGAATCGGATAACGCAGGCAGATAGGAAAGTTAACTATAATTCCATTATATTTATCTGTAGACTAACGCTCTGTCGAGAAGCGAATAGTGATTCATTTCGTTTCGCGGGAGTCGGATAACGTAGGCAGATAGGAAATTTAACTATAATTCCATTATATTTATCTGTAGACTGACGCTCTATCGAGGAGCGAATAATGATTCATTTTCGTTTCGCGGGAGTCGAATAACGTAGGCGGGTAGAGAAGTTAACTATAATTCTATTATATTTATCTGTAGACTAACGCTCTTCAGGCTTTTACAACAGATAGGTAATTGTGCAATGACGGTATATACAGTTAGGAAAGAGATAACGATAACGTGTAAGCATATTAATGGCACGACAAGAAAATAATATACTCGAATATAGATACAATATATTAACTATTTAATCACTACAAACCTGTCCGACGTTAGCGTAGTTTCAACAGGACGGGTAACGTGTATACGATTGGCTATTCTAGCTCAGATTTCGCCGGGTTTGGTAGTAATAACCCACAAAACATAATTGGAACAAGTGTATCTAGATAAGAATATTGTAAATAAAATAATATGAATTTGCGGCCCATATACACATGAAATAAAAGGATAAAGCGTATGGTGATCTTATAGATGGATGGATAAATGAAACAAATATATATAGGAGTAAATGCAAGTAAAAAGCAAGCATATAAGTACCAAAAACATAGGAGAACATAGTGTGATAGAAATTCGAAGACGGGAGGAACAATCATGTGAAGTGGAACGGATATAGCAAGAGCATGTAACAATGATAAACGTACAAATACAGACAACTACTTGAGACCGATTCGACAGATACTAGCAATCTTTCAACACACCTCTAAGAACATGGTGAGCGGTATATAGTTATCAGCGGAGGCGTCCAGTGCCTTGGCAATGAATGAGCACTGAATTAATCCGACGCCTTGCCTGCGGCACTGGAGGTTTATTTACTTATTTGTTTTATTTGTTTTCATTTATTGGGTTTCTTACAGCCATATAATTAATCAATCTTTGAAGAAAAGACAATAGTTGATGCACAGAGTTTTGGGCCAATTACGCGAAAACACATACATACAATCGATAAAAGAATAATAAAAACATGTCCAATAGTGGGTTGTGTGAGTGTGTATCTGTGTGTTTATTTATTTGTTTATTTATTTTGTTTTGGGAAAAAATTAAAAGCAAAACGATCTTAAAAATCTTCCACGGAATTTAAAAATTTAATTTAACTTACATTAATAGTTTATTGTGTTATAGCGAATAGTACTCTTCCAGTATTATATTGTTCGAGAATATTCACTGTCTATGTAACATAGTTATCTTGTGGATCAATCTTACTGCCAATAAAAATAATAATAAATGGTTACAAATTATGTTTAAATTCCGCAACGGAGGGAGCTAATACGTCCCTGTGCGCGGAGAGTCGCGGCCAAAAGACAGGATTCATTGGGGACCCACGAGAAAAGATCGCCCAAAATTAATTTAAAATTAGGTATAGTGCCTTTGGATGATTGTTATATCTAGGTATGCAGTGTGCACGTGGTTAATATATGGAAATTGATCCCATGATATAGCGGCCAAGAAACGTTAAATTTCCGATAAAGACGAGCGGAAATACGGGAGAACGGGACAGGATAATGGTAGATAATGAAGAAACATCAACTATGATTAGGGGAGTACCCGATAGATTGTAGTTACGGTTGATCAAACGACAATATGGACTGAACTTAGAAATTAAATATTAAAAATTAATTATCGCGCTTGTGAAGCGAGTTCAATTCGTCCGAAGCCACTGAGTCCGTCCCAAATAGGCACAGGGATGGAGATAGAGACGGCAACAGGAGGTGGGATCAACTGACATATCCGAGTGGAGATATGGTTTTTTTTTGCCAAATTGAATCTTAGGAACAAAGAATTTGGTTTCAAGAGAAGTAGAATATTGAAAATCCTGGAAACACACGACTTAGGACCTTTTCCCGCTAGGGGGGTTTTAAAATGTCAAGACACAGCAGAAATCAGGCAGTTGGGTGTGAACGTCTACGGGAGTGCGAAATCTGCATCGGTTGTTTTTTTTGAGTGATAATTACCGTGAGTGATAATTACCGTCGACTTAGAGTGTCTCAGTGGGTGAAAATTATAGTTTAACTTCAAGTGAAAGTGGTATACGGGTAAATATACTCTTCGACATTGCTCACGATAAAAGAAAAGGGGGGTACGGGTTTGATTTTATTTTATAAAGGGTAATTAATTTGGCATATTAGAACTTCGGAAATTACTGCGCTCTATTAAGTTGATTAGTCCGGCATATAAAGAACTGATATTTGCAGATCTCCGGAAACTAGCTGTGCGTTATAAAGATACCTATTTTATGCTAAACACGCGGGAAATTGTTAATAAATCTTGTAAAAATACCTATCTTATGCTAAATACGCGAGGTCCTGTTAAAAGGGTCTTAACTCAGAGTACGGGTTTGATTTTATTTTATAAAGGTAATTAATCTGGCATATCGGAACTTCGGAAATCACTATGTTCTATAAAGTTAATTATTTTTGTCGTCGTACTAGGTTCACAGAATAATATTCGCAGAATTTCAGGAAACGGTAGAGTTCAAATTTAGTTAAATTTTCGTTTTACTAAGTATAGTATTGGCGGATCTCTGGAAACTAGCTGTGCGTTATAAAGATACCTATTTTATGCTAAACACGCGGGAAGCTGTTAAAAGATAAAGGAGTTGTTACTAACAGATTCGATTTTAAATAAGTCTTATAAAAGACCTATCTTTGCTAAATACGCGAGGTCTCATTTTAATTTTTACATTTGTAAGGCATATAATATTTCGTTATATGAAATGTTTCGATTAGACCGGGTTTATTTTAGTTATCGAAAGAATATTTAGTTTATTTTAATATTTTTTTTGTTTATGTTTTATAGTAAGAGTCCGTTAAAATTATAGCGAATAAATTCTGGGATTAAAAATAGGTCTAGTGAAAAATATATAGCTGATCTCGCGGGGTATCAGGTTCAGCCATAATAATCTAGATTTTCATTTCGTTTAAAAGCATATAGAGTAATTCCGTGAGAATCGGGGCTTATTTACAATTTTACAGATGTATGAAATTTCATTATTCTAAAAAATTATATAAAATAATCTCGTGGGGGTCGGGGTTTATTTACGGTTTTACAGAAGTACAAGTTTCACTATTTTATAAAGTATATAAAATTGCTTCCGTTCGGCCCGGGTTATCTTATATTATATAGGAAAACATAGGTCCCGCGCTATTAAAACATATAAAAACGTTTCATGTGGCCGGGATTATTACGCGCGTTGGGGAAAGTCTATAAGGTAAAAAAATATGTTTAATTTGATTCTGGTTATTTTATATTTTATGAAAGATATTTGCCTCGCGGACTTAAACTATGAAAAAATGTTTCAATTAGTTCTGGTTATACTTTAGGAGTGATGTAAACTTCGCGATTGTATAATTTGGGGTACTTCGTATTGTACGAAGACGTAAATCTCGCGTATAAAAACGTGTATAAAAAAAAAACGTATATCATGTATTCAAACATATAAAAACTTCTAGTACATTGTTTCGTTAGACCGGGGTTGTATTATTGATATTATTAAAGATGTTATAGGGCCTCGTTATATTGAAAATATATAAAAACCGCCTGGGGCCGGGTCTTCTTATTTATAAACTATATAAGATTTCGTTACATTTAGTTATATAAAATGCTATCGTTCGGGAATTCGCGTTTCATTCTAAGCATATATAAATACAGGGTCCCGGTTTTGAGCAATGTTAGTGTTTCGTTTAGAATTCGCGCCTTCATTTAATAAATATGAAACATGTAGATTTCAATCAGAACTATTTTAAAATGATTCGTTTAGAAATTCGCGTCTTGTATTATAAATGTGAAAATTATAGTATTCGTTTTGAGCTAAAACGTGTGAACATATAAACACTACAGCTTTGACCGCTATTTTGTTTACTATGCCTAGGACATTCTTGCGGTGTATTAGGCTTGATGGTAAAATTTAAACTCTTACTCTGTTTAAAATATACGTAGTGTCTCCGCCTAGACTGGCTTCACGATATACCTTATGAAATTTGTAAGTTCCGTTGTCCTAAAATTATATAAAATTACCTTCGTTTAGATCGGGTTATATCATATTCCTCGTGGAACGCGTAAACCTCGTTGTCCTGAAACTAAATAAGGATGTTTCATCTAGACCGGGTTCATTTTACATTTTAGGAAGAATATAAGTCCCGCGTCTTTCACTACATAAAATGGATTTGGTAAGATTGGGGTTGTTTATACTTGTAGAAATTACAGAATCCCGTTATTCCTAAACTATATTAAAATGATAAATTATATTAAAATGATTTAAACTATATTAAAATTTGCCGGAGAGTGGATATCAAATATTCGAGATGATAATAAAATTTTTTTTTTTTTTTTTTATTTATTTGTTTACGCCCATTAGGCTTTTACATAAAGAGTATAAAATAAATTTCAAAAGCACATACATTAAAAGTTTCAGGAATAGCACCAAATCATGAGTATAAAAATTAAAAATGTAGAGTAGGTAACGAGCAGCAATGCGTATAGGCTTTTACATGAAAAAATATATCATAAAATTAAAAGAACATACATTAAACAATATAAATTACAAGTAGCAAATTATTAAAAGTACCGGAATAGCACCAAAACATGAGTACAGAAATTAAAAATATAAAGTACAAAGCGGCAATGTGTACGAAAAATATATATTACCCACCATTACATATTAACAGCTGAAGTCAGTAACGAAGCAGTATTGCCTCTTTAAGTGTAAACTTTACTTTCTCCAGACTGTCGACGAAGATGTCAATCATGCAACCATATTCATTACATTATATTAAGAATAATATAATTTTATTATCAATGCACAAACTTGGCAATGAACTACCTACTAGATATGCGCGCCGAGCCTGAATTTGCCAGCGGCGGCGTGCCGGCCTGAAACGGTCGGCGGCGGCGGCGCGCCGCGGCGTGGCTCATTTTTTTTAAGGGATATGTTTTTTTAAGGAAGATGTCGTGGAAAAACTGAAGCAAAAATATTCAAATCAAGGAATGTTCTATTATAAAGTTTTCGAATGCAAATTTTAGGTGCAAAGAAAACCATGCTTTGATTCAGGATCACAGTTTTCTTTGCATAATTCATAATTGTCAATATGATCTTGTTAACTCTCACGGGGCTCATTTCATGTCTTCTGAGGTTTAATTGTGTATTTATTTTAATTAATCTGGCTCTTAAGTTATATGTTGTGTTTTTATCCTTATGCTAATTACTTTGGACACTATGGACTTTGCATTCATATTTTGTACTATAGCATTTTTTGGACTGACGGGTGCCTATCGGATTGTCTCCAGTCAAGCACTACCAATCCTGGCGGGCGTGCTCTCTGCCGATCTCGAGGTCCTTGAGGCTTGCGCCTGTCGCAGATTGTTGAGGGGCTTGGAAATAGTCTACTTTGGTAGAACTCTCACGCCCCTGGAAAACGAGCAACCACAGGCGTTGGAAATGCGTGTTAGACTAATAACGTTAGAAGTATGGTAAGATAGATGGGACACCGCCACCGCCGGCAGATGGACACACTCCTTCCCGAGGGTGAGGGTTAAAGAAAGAAACTTGAGTTTTTCCGGAGGTTATTTTTCGGCTCTAGACCACTATACGGTACAGATGCTTTCTGGCCATGGAAAGTTCAGATCTAAACTCCATGATCTTGGACTCTCCGCTCATCCATGGTAGGTACACCTATGCCAGAGAGCTAGAGTGCTCCAGACTCCGGGGCATATCCTCTGGAATTGTGAACTCTTGATGGATGCTAGATACGATATGCGTGTTGGAATATTCGGGCCACATGACACTGGTCGGCGTGTCATAAACGCCGACCTTGTTAGGAATGAAAGAAACTTTGAATGCCTCCGTGAGTTTGTTAGGGTGTGGGTGTCCCGTTGGAAACTCATTAGGGCGACTACTCAATATGAATCCAAATAAAAATATCCTGCCGAAAATGGGTGGCGAAAGTGTAGGGCCGATATGTCAGCCGTTGCTCATAGAACGGCCCTGGGTGTGTGGTGGATCCCTCTTCTCTCACCGGACTCAGCCGAGACCTTTTGGCATTTACAACAAGGCCGGAAACTGAAAACACACGCTCGCTGGGTATGCTGGTAGCTGGAATTGCCAGCACAGCTCTAGCGAGCGGGTTGAGCCACGGAAATGCTTTTTTTTCTTTCTTTCCAGTAGATGACCTCCTGTCGGTCCAGGACCTTGGACAACTTCTACATCTTCTGATCTCGTAGTAGCCAGGTATTTCCAACATTCTTGTGAAATTTCGGCGTCTTCTGAATCTAAATCTGTGACGTTGCTGCTATATTACTTGGAAAGTTTAGATAGCAAGGCTTGTTCAGAAAATGCACTTGCAACAGGTTCAGAGTCAGAAGTACCTGCTGATATATCTTCAAATCTTCTTGTTACTAGATCTGTTGCTTTCACTTGTTTTTCAATGTAGTTTGCCAGAAACGCGGCGCGCGTGGTATTTTTATGCTCCATGTAGTTGTCAATTTCACTCAATCTCAGGTACACTTTTGATTCCATCGCCAGTTACGAGATCGTGCAACCCGTGCCCTAAGAAAAAGTGGCTGTCTTATATAGCCCTTTTAATATTTGATCCAGAATCTGTAACGGTATGGATTTCTTTGCCATTCAGGCTTTAGACCTGTGGTGGCCAAAGACGCGTACATAAACACGTGTAATGAGGTACCACATATGCTGACATCGAGCACGGCAGACCGTTACCCTCGATACAGAGGTCGAGGCAAAAGCGCTTAGCACAACGAACAAGGCGACAATGTAAGCCGGACCAATGACCGAGTACAAAGGCGACGTATAGCAGAGGGCATGAAGAGCGGATAAACTCACCTTGCTGATCCAGACAAAATATTCAACACGCACTGCCGAGTAAAGACGAAGTCATAACAAACCCAATCTCTTTGTTCACATTCACTATAAAAACTGTAGTCTCCAGAGCAGACTATCTCACATCCCCAGTGAACGGCTCGTATAGCGGAAGCCCTCGCCGTCATACCTTCGAACGTCACGCTTTCACTTATAACCTTCGTACCTACTGTATTCTTTATAACTTTTACTTTTGCAATTCAATAAATTCTGTAAAACCATCGTGACTTTACATCATCAACACCGCTTCAACTCATCTTAAATCGGACGGCTCATCCACCTCCACAGACCTTTTTGCATAATTTAATCGATAAAAACAGACGAAAAAGTTTTAAAAAATCTAAATTTAAGGTGTTTCAAAAATGTAACACCCAAAATCGGCGCGCCGATTGGCTTGACTCGGCGGCGGCGGCGTGGCGCAAGGGCGGCGCGGCGCAGCGGCGCCGGCGCGGCGCGCATGTCTAGAATCCACCTGTAAAGATTTTGCTATTAGCTATGAGATATCCTGTATAACTGACTGAGAGCTCATGTTGAACTTTTGTTTGACCTAACCTACCCTAACTTAATATGTATTTTTTGTTACGATTCGCAAAAGATTATGTGCGATATCTTATCAAGGAACAGGACGCTGCCTACTTATTTATTTGGTAATCATTAAGGTTGTCTCCGCTCAGCCACCTCACGCCAGTGCATAAATCAAAACCTTCAGCGATATCTAAAAAGTAATCAGAAACTTGTCCACGATCAACTTCTAACCACGCGCAATCCAAAAACAATAAAGAAACGATATCCGCACTGTCTCAACCTTCATATTCGACAGAAACCTTAGCTTAATAAGTTTACAAAAGTTTTAGGACGTCTTAGGCCCGGTTGCGCCATCTTTAGTAAAGGTAAAAGTAAAGGTAAAAAGTTACCCGAGTAACTTTTTTACTAAAACAATTATTTTTACAAAATATTTTTGTTTGCGAGGATTTGTAAATTTGAAGCCGCAGAAAGAAGTCAAACCACTTTTTATTTTTATTTAAGAGCTAATTTAGCGGTGATTGATGCCTGCAAACTTTATCACTTAGAGCTTGAACGTTTTCGGCGCATAAAGATATTGTATTGAACTGTTCAAACCCGTACACAACTAATTTTTAGCATTTTCTGGGTTTAATGCAGAAAGCGTAACCCAAAATTAGACAGAAATCTACCTACCTGTAAATTACTGCGGACTAGCGGTGTCAAATTGAAATTTGGCCCGATTCTGAAAATAACAATGTCTGGATCTTTAAGATCTTTATCCCAACACTTAATAGACGATAATAAAAATTAAAAATAAACGAGACATAGCTTTACGTCGGTGTTTGTTTCTGTAAGTTTCTACATGAGATAGACATAGAGGGAGGGAGAAAGATGTAAATTGTTATCTGTCAAATGTCATGATGGGAAGATTTGAATGCGCGGTAACGCGGTCATGACAAGTTTAGCCATGATATTTCATCTGGACGCTGTGGATGAAGAAATTAATACGTTTGTAAGAAACAATCTTTCTTATATCATCTTTTAATACAGTGTATTTGAGCCGTAGAATTACAAAATCCGCTCTGGACATTTTTGATTTTTATTATCGTCTATTAAGTGTTGGGATAAAGATCTTAAAGATCCAGACATTGTTATTTTCAGAATACGGATGATTGTCAGCGATGAAGTCAAATTTTGGCGCACCCTAGTTAAAAGCAGTTATTTTTAGTTTAAAAATGATACATTTTTGACACTTCACGCCATAGATGTCCATAAAAAATATAGTCCGTCCAACTTATCTGGAGAATAAAGGAGGGCGTCCCAATCGTTGTAGTACTGCCCATAGTCTAAAAATTATCTCATTTGTAGGGATTTTTATGCGAATTCGTTTTTTCTTAAACAAGTTATTGAGAAGGTATACAACACGATAAAAAAAAAAAATGTAAACTAACGTTCAAATAAATTCATCAAAATATACATTCGTAAAATACACAACGTCACAAAATGGCGTTTTTTCAAAATCAAAGAAAAATACAATTTTCAGGAAAAAAACAAACAATAATAATTCTTTTAGGCCGGCGCCACACTTCCGCCGCGTTTCTTCCGTTGCGCCAAATCAAATCAAAGCAAATAGATCGACCGATCATCCGCGTAGTGTGTTTAATAAGCGCACATTGTATGGAAAGAAATGTAGCGATGTTCCATGACAGAAGAGACGCGGCGGAAGATCCGCGCAGTGTGGCGCCGGTTTTATTCGGTGCCTCATACCTAATGATCATGACCACCATGTTTAACTCAGTAACACCTAAGGATATCAATCGGTTTAGGGCCGTCGTATCAAATTGGTTTATAGTAATCTTTCGTTCAAAGCATAGATATTTTGCATTTTCCACCGATCAAACAACTCGCTCTCGTAAAAATCTATGCTTTAAATGAACTATTGCTATAAAGTAAGTTGATGCAACCAGTCTTTAATGTGCATAAATAAAAAAGTTTATTTTTGAAAAAAGATGTTTATACAAATGAACTCGTTAATGAATTATGTAATAAAAAGTATAAATAATAAAAATTCTATGTAAAAAATTATCGAATAAAATATGTTCTAAAACTTTTCTCATCTTACGGCTTCTAATTCAATTTTTCCACTTATCCTTGTTCTTTTTTTTCCGGGTGTAGATATTTTAATGCCCATTTCCACGGCCACTTTACCTTCTTTAACTATTTTGTAAATTGCCGATTCAGAAATACCTGAAGAAATTGTATAATAGTAAAATAAAAAACTAAGTATGGGAAAATCATTATAACTGCATGGCAGCACTAACCTGAAGTGGCGGCAATAAGTCTATGAACAAAATCAAACGGTATATTTGGGGCTTTTAGACGTTGTTCTTCTTCAAAAAACGTGTGCATTTTCAAGATTATTTCCCGAACACCGCTTTTAATGGTTTTTGGCATGGTGAAAATCTAAAATTTTCTTAAAAACCTATCGAAACAGTCGTGAACCCCTCTGTAAACAAAGTCTGTCAAAGGTCTGTCAGCTGTAGATAATCCAATATGGCGTCGTTAGTTCCAAATTTGGCCATTCTTCAGATAAGTTAGACGGGCTATATATGTTTTATTCATAGAAATTGACAAATCACGTTTATCATAAGTGGGCCCATTCATTATCTTTCATGTCAACTGTACGATCTTGCATTACGCCGGCGCGGCGCGGCGGCTCGCCATGCAATATAATGAATGCCCCGCATTAGCTAAGAAAAAATCATTGTGAATTTGAATTTGAAAATTATTGTTCCCAAGAGCTTATCTCCGTTTTTAACACAAAATTGGCTTTTTCCCCGCCGCATACGATAAGGAAGGATAATTTTCTATGGTTTATTGTGTCAAAAATGTTTCGTTTTAAACTTAAAATAACTGCATTTAAACTCGCTCGCGCCAAAATTTGACATCATTTATGTAATCAGGACCCTTTATTACGCCAGGGATTTTTTTTTTATGAACTTTGTGTTTCGTTTATATTACTAACTTATTCCAAAAGCTTAATTTAGAGCGGAAAAATATAAGTATCGAGTTGTGTATTCAAAAAATATTACGTTTTTTTTTAAATTCATTAACAAATAATTTTAATGGGGAGATTATCGAATTCATAGTATTCAAAAATGTGATATTACAGGTCCAGCATTTGCGGTTAACCCAGATCTAATCAGGTTCTGTGCACTTCAAGTATAGTGTAACTTGGTGACGGCAAATTAATATATGTATTTCTCATAACCAACATTATTTTCTTCATATTAAAGAACACTATCATTATTAATGTATGTTATAGATATCTCACAGAGACGAAACTGTATTAATTATGGGAAAGTAGGTATAGAAGTCATTTGGGTGTAATAGGACTTATGACCTATCTTTTTTGGCTTAAGTGATCACTTTACACAATTGTAACATTCGCCATTTCCACCCATGATAGAATATACCATGCTTATTCATTTTTTGGAAGTTGTATATATGTTCAAATTGCGTGGAAAGCTTTCATATATGAGTAATAAGCACCTTTTCCATGCGGCCTGTACAAAGCCATTTTCATTCCCCTAAATCCCCACAGCTGTCGCTAATGAGAAAATCTACATTGATTTTTTACGGAATTTTGAGAGCAATATACTTTATTGTGTGTAATGAAATTCATGCGAATACTTGCATTATACTAGGATACGCCAGGAAATATTATTTCCAATTTTTTGTTAAATTCAGAATATTTTGAGTTTGTTCAAATCTTTCAGAACAGTGCTGGATTTATGTCATAGAGACATTATTAATCAATTAATGTATATTATAGATATCTCTATCTTTGTCTCTGTGAGATATCTATAATATACATTAATTGATTAATAATGTCTCTATGACATAAATCCAGCACTGTTTTGAAAGATTTGAACAAACTCAAAATATTCTGAACTATCATTATTATAATGTTGCAATTTCAGAACTAGGTTCTGTGAATTATTAACAAATTTATTAATCAATAGAAAAGATACACAGAAAAATCAAATCAACGAAAAAATATTTGGCTGCTACCGGGACTCGAACCACGGATCTCCTATCTATTCGAATCAGGCGCGTTAAATAATTACCTTATATTATGTAAGTCGCTTATTATTAATTGATTAGTATTATCCATTTTTAGCAATCCACTAATAATTATATTTTCTTCAAATTTCATGGAATTACTTTGTGGCACCATTTTTATACATAAATAAAGACATAAAGACTTTGTTTATACCACAGATCATTTTATTATATAAACATGTTTCAGGAGCCAAGCTCCCTTCTTCAGTAAAAGTAATGTAAGTGAGTACATTACTTGTCCTGAAGAAGAGAGCTTAGCTCTTGAAAGATGTTGATATAATAAAATTATCTGCGGTATAAACAAACTCTTTAGGTTTTATTAATTAAATATTCATAATTGAATAATATTTTATGTGTGTCTATCTGTCTGTCCGTAACTTCCTGTAGCGTCCGGTAGAAAAAAATGTAGAGACGTTTATTTTGTTTCATTTTTAAACTAATATACGGTGGCAGGCCAAGAAAACAATTGGTGGTGGAGCCGGAAGGACTCACGATTTTATGGCGCATCTCGTGGTTGAACACCAGCTGCCGACCTGATAGGCATTTTGCCGACAGCACTGATATGGCAATGTGTCCGTTGTCTAGCTCTGGTCGGTTTGGGTTGGTTTCGACACTTGGGTGGATGCTCCGACACTGATGGAACTTCATTAAGTTTTCAAAACTTGTCAAGACTACAGAAACATTCCACTAATTGAGCATTGGGACGTATGTACAATTTTATGTTGTACATGGGTGATAGTCTAATTTTTGCTATTAATATTAGCAAGGATATACGCCGATTATCAGGACCTCCGAATGTCCTCAGCCATGGTGCGATCCTGGTAATAAGGATTTAAGCGATGAACTCGTTGAAGAACATTTTTTGATTAGGCTTGCGCCAATGACTCAGCAACTTGAGACGTCCGCCCGCGCCAGGTAGGCACTGTGAACTTAGCAGGAAAGGGCATGGGATAGGTGCGCGGAGTGGACCCGGCCTCGCAGAGGCGTTCTTCGCATTCTTCGCATTACCTGGCTGCGCGGCTTTACGCCGGCCAGGAAGCGAGCGGACCGCTCTGTACCGAGTTGACTACATTGTTATAGAAGCCTACATTATACTGAAGCTGCAGCTACTTAAACACCGTGTAAGGTGTTCATGGCCCACACTACAAAATTACAACACTCAGAATTGCAACACGTACCAAATTTTTATACTTCAATATTCTGCTGTACCAAGCAAATTTAGGTAGATGTCATTACTTTTATAACTAGCAGGATTAGCGGATGGGGCCTTGATCCTCAGATGTGGAGGAGTAACTTCAAATGATCTAGTCCCCTATGTACTGAGTATTGACAAATGTGAGTACTACAGTACACTTTACACGTTTGTAAGTTTACTATACATTGATGTTGTAGCAAGTTGATGTAGCTAAAACCCCTTTTTGAAATCTCCCCCCCCCCCCCCGTTAGATTTATGTTTGGGAAATTTGATGTAGCTAAATTAGGAAAAGTTTGGAAACCGAAACAACCCTCCCTCCCCATGGTTTTGAAATTTGTTGGATAGATTGTTGATATCTCCAGAAACTGAAACAACCCCCCCCTCCCCATGGTTTTGAAATTTGTTGGATAGATTGTTGATATCTCCAGAAACTGAAACAACCCCCCCTCCCCACGGTTTTGAAATTTGTTGGATAGATTGTGGATATCTCCAGAAACTGAAACAACCCCCCCTCCCCACGGTTTTGAAATTTGTTGGATAGATTGTGGATATCTCCAGAAACTGAAACAACCAACCCTCCCCATGGTTTTGAAATTTGTTGGATAGATTGTTGATATCTCCAGAAACTGAAACAACCCCCCCTCCCCACGGTTTTGAAATTTGTTGGATAGATTGTGGATATCTCCAGAAACTGAAACAACCAACCCTCCCCATGGTTTTGAAATTTGTTGGATAGATTGTTGATATCTCCAGAAACTGA
>JADDOH010017613.1:0-17897 GCA_016648135.1 Agrypnia vestita
TTAATTGAAGACATAAATACAGAACGAGGCAAAGAATGCAGAAACTTGAACAACTTTATATGGTGTCCGAAACAGAGACGCTTGGCCAACATTGCACCGAATAGATCAGAGTTCTTAATTATGAAAGAAGAAGATCAAAAATAAATGTATAATTTCGCATGTTATCGACCGTTCCGGTTAGATAAAAGTTCCATTCCGGCCCTGGTTTTGACGCCAAGTTGACATTTGATCCGCAGGTCATACGGTGAGTAGTAAATAAGATAAATGCTATAATGAACAGTTTATATTTCCCAATAATTACAGTTTCATCAAAGTTTCATATACTTACAAAATTATTTCAGAACACATGTAAGAGATAAAACAATAAAAATTAAAACAATAATTTAATAAAGTAGTTAAAATAGTGATGCAACCAATACTACTTGCATGAATACGAATACGAATTCGGCGAATACGAATAAGAATAATTCAACAAGGTAATAAGTAATACGCTGAGTATTCTTCTTTTACTAAAAGATTCCATAATTAAAATTTACCACCGGCAAATTTTTGTTCAAAAAGCACAACATTTCTTTTATCCGTTTGTACATTCCCGGCGGTCGAAAATAAATATCACCTTTTTCGCGCTTATGAGAGGTCATGTTATTATATTTAATTTGAAATTATTTAATAATAGTTAACACTTTTACAACGGAAATAAAATGAAACGAACAATACGTATTACAAAACAAAAACTACATGAAATGAGCACCTAACCTAATTGATAACCCTACGAAACTAGAAGAAAGAACTCATGTTGTGCTGTGAAACAAGTAACAATTGACAACTTGAGAACTCAACAAATCCATTCATTCAATGTTAGGGAAATCTCCGATTATAATGTGCGTAGGTGTATTCGGATACACGGTGCACAGCCAAACCGTAATTTGCGTTGCGTTCAGTTATAAATAGTTTGTTTTTAATATTCGTGATGATATTCGGTGAATACGAATATTCGGGAAATATCTACTATTCGGCGAATACGAATATCCGTATTCGTTGCATCACTAAATTAAAATAATAAAAATCCGATAACTTCAATATCTCGGACATGTGATGAGACATTCAGAGAGGTAGAGTTCTTTTAATTTAAGAAATACAATTAAATTAGTATGTGTAAGCCGTTCGTACGAGGCACATCGTTTCGGTGTGTTGGTGTTTATACCCGTAAACACCAACGCAACGAAACAATGTACGTCGTACGCAAGGCTTACACATACTTATTCGATTGTCTTTCTTAAATGAAAAGACCTATACGAGGGAAAGATTGCAAGGGTCGGGGCTCTGGAAGAGGGAGAACGTCATGACTGAAAAACCCGAGACAGTGGTTTGGCCAGTCTATCACAGAGCAGCTATTCCGGGCCAAAGTTAATAAAGTTCCCATAGCCAATATGATAGCCAAAGTCCGTTGAACGAATACGGCACAAAAATAAGAAGACGAATTAATTAAATTATTTTTAACATTCTCAATAAATTTTGTAACAATTATTCAGTCGGCGACAGTTAGCGCGACTGATGACTTGAAATAAGAAAATGCTGTGTTTTTGACTAAGGTCGGGATAAAGCTAAGCATTCAATTGTAAAGGAAAGAAAGCGGCGGCCGAAGTCTGTAGTCTACAGAAATTTATGAGGATGATAACTGATCGCCCCGTTGACCATGATGTTCTTTTCGTAATCTTCTGGTTTGTGATTTTGGGGTATTATGCCGTGTTTTACGACCTTTCTGGCCGATGTTTCGGATCCCATTGCAGGGTCCATCATCAGGGCCGACGGCTGAACATCAGCCCTGATTATAGACCCTGCAATGGGATCCGAAACGTCGGCCAGAAAGGTCGTAGAAACACGGCAAAACAATCCAGAAGATTCTGAGTGCCGTGAAAACCTAAGAACATTCCTTTCTTTTCGTAAGTTATATGAATTAAAATCTCCCCAGCAGTAGTTAAAATGGAATAAATCTTCTGAAAGTAAATTGACCCCATTTGTTTATCTATATTTTCAGAATGATAAGTTCAAATCTCGCTGTCAAATCGAACATCTTATAGACGTACCAGTATAAATTGGCGTGCGAGTGAGGGCGTCCCTGTCGCGTAACAGAAGTTGCCAGGGTGTAAATTTATTACACAATACATAATGAACAGAATGTCCGGTGAACGGTGTCGGAGCCTTTAATGGAAATTTGGTCGGGCAACACTATAGAAACAAACCAGTAATGGCGGCCGCTCCATCTGTCAACCTGTCAAACTGTAATATCGGTCCATTATTTGCCTTTTCAGCTTCTCAAAACTTTAATACTTCATTGGCAATTGTTCTTGCACCATCCCGGACTGTTTTGGATGTTTTGGACATAATTCAGTGTATATTGAAAATCAAGATGTCAAAGCTCGCTCTCAATTATGAGAGTGAACTGAATGACAAGGCGAGGGGTTGCCGGGTGCGGGCGGGGCGGGTTTTAGTTCCAAAGTCGCCGCACGCCAATTTACGTTGGGCAAGCAATACACGTATGCGGGTTTGGGTTTTTATCTTTTATTCTCAGTTTCAAGCTGATGTACATGGTACGGAGATTTATCTAAACTAAATCTCTGAGATTTACCTCACCCGTAGACACGGGCCACAATATCCGACGAGTCCAAAAATCTACGAAAAAACTCGTGTTTATGACGTTTGTTTCCGTCAATTGAATTAAGATTCCGATAACCTTGCCACACGAGAATAAATAGAAAATTGAGAACAATAGAGAAAATTACAAAAATATCAGGTAGAAGGAATGCTGAAGAAATGATCCGCCCTTGACCTCTAAATAGGCAAAATCTGCTTTATACAATTTCAAGTGTTCTCTTATATAGTATTTATTTTTGTATCTACTTAAATATTTATCTTCCCTTTATATTTATATTTCCTTTTCTTTTAGATTCATGTATTCTTGTGTTTGTACCTACCTACCACTAAATTTTATTCTACTTTAATTTTTACTTTCTATGTCTATTTCTTAACTATTGTTATTTATTACTATTCTATGTTACTATTAAGCCATGTATTCACTAGGGGACAAATTGTCCCTCAACAGCACGCGCGGCATAGAGTCTACGTGACGTTGCAACGTCGTGCACTGTTCCGCGACCTCGCGCACAACATAGCGCGGCATTTCTACGTGCCGTGGCAACGTTGCCATGCGCACGGTACCCGAGCGTACTCAGTGCAACATTCCGCGGAGCGTCAGTACCACGTGGTATAAGTGAATACGCATGCGCTGTATCTGTCAAGATGACAATGCGGGGAAACGAAATCGTTCTCAAACTCATCGAGCTATATCGATCGAAGATCGCATAGAATGTCCGTCCTTCTTTCTCTTTGCAGTAAATAATTTCGCATTCTCCTCTTTTTTCTCCTCTTACTTTTCGATAAACTCATTAACATAAACAGATACGCGGCTATCATCATAACCTCATAAGGCGATATATTTCCGCGACGTCTGGAAAACAATAATTATTTGCAAAAAGGACCTTGTTTTTAATAATATTCAATTTACTACAGTAAAACCTCGTTAATTTGAAATTGCGACCCAAAAAAAACATTTCGAATTGCGCGGAACCCCGTTTTCGCCAAATGAGATACCGCAGCTGTCATCCATAACCTCATTAGATGACATTTCCGCGACAAGATATGCGAGTCCCGGTGTGTACACGTCAAATGGCCGCGTCATTGTCCCCGAAACATGAGCGTAGATGTTGATGCGACATGTCGAGCGGAATGTTTCGCGATTTGTCCCCTAGTGAATACATGGCTTTACACGCTCTTAAACGAGAATAACTGCCACAGGACAGATTTTACCTAGTGTGGAGTTATTAGTAATTTATGTTAACAAAAAATGTAAAATAAACAATAAAACAATATGATTGAATATTCAAAACAACGTCTGGTTCTAAATAACCTTGATATGCAATAATCGGTGCCTACTGCATTAATTTATTACGACTGCATTGTAGGGTCGAATCACAATGCAGCAGATGTAAACCGACCAAATGCTGTCTAGGTCACGAGAAATTATCTTCTTAATCTAACTCTTGTCTGTGTACAAGTCTTACACTTTTATACGTTTGTCTAGTTCCACGCCAACTATTATAATACAAGTGTCCGGTATAAGTGTCTAGAAATTGATAGTTTGTCGCTTGGGTGGACAAATTCTAATCTGTGCGGGGAAATAATAGTGTTCGAGTGAAAGCTGTGCTCAGAAGCCATCATCATGATCAAGATTGGGAAGAAGCTGATTAATGAAGTCGATCGCTGTGTGGACGACGCTCTGGAAGGCTTCACCCTCCTCAACCCAGGACTGACGCTGCATCCTAATTACCGCTTCGTCAGCAGAGCTCAGGTAACTGCGCCAGCAAATGTCAAGGTGCAGGGGAGAAAGGGGTAATGGGAATCACTTAAGCAAGAAATAAAATGAAACACTAAACTTTATGAAGATAAACTCTTATCTTAAATGAATAATAATGAATAGTCATCCACTTTAAGTAAAAGTTGAAAATTTCAGATCTCTAGCTAGTCGAAATGTTGGCTAAAAATCAATTATTAGATTCTACCACAACAAACAGAGAAAAAGATCTAAATAAAAGCATGTAGTAAAAGAAGTAAAGTAGACTCAATGAAGTGGAAAAGAGCGTATTTGTGGTAAACACATTTACTATAAACTACGAACAAATAAATAAATATTGCTATATCTGTATCTTGACACTTATAGTATAACATTGTAATGCCGCCAATTTCGACTTTTTACAAGTTTAAAATTAATGAATTCAATCAATCGAGTTATTACAATTATGGATAACTAGCTGTAACCCGTCAAAAATGACGGTACTTTTACGTTCCTAAGGAATAAGTATATATTTATTTTAAATATTTTATTTCAACTAAATACATACTTATTCCTTAGGAACTTCCAAAAAAAATGTTTTTCGAAAAAAAATAGAAAAAATTTTTTTTTTCAGAAAACAATTTACTATTAAAAAGTTACGGACGTTACACGAATTAAGCGGACGGACGGACAAACAGACAACGAGATTATTATAATTGGGATGAGCTTTCTAATTGATTGAATTCATTGATTTCAAACCTGTCTAAACTTAAATCTTCAAAATTGACGGCATTACAATGTATACAATAACTGTCAAGGTAGAGATATAGCATTATTGCTTATGGGTACAGATATACACGCTTATTACTGGTATGCTCATTAGCATGCTCAAAACTAGCATGCCCTAACAACTGTACACACTTGCTCATTATTAGCATGCTTATTTTAAGCGTGCTCATAAATAAGCATGCTTATTAGTGGCATGCTCTTGTCATAGAATAGAGTGGAACTCTAGTTCAAAATTGGAACTTTGCAAACTAAAATAGAAAATCCAAGTGAACCAATAAATCAAAATATTTTTGATTTTAGTTTTTATAATTTTTATTGTAAGATTTGAATCATTCATGTCTTTTAATAAAGTTTCATAAACATTATTCCTTGCTATATTATTTTTACACAGCGGTGACCGAGTACTCCACGGACATTCGTGATTCCTATAATAAGTCACGAAAAGTAATGTTTTATTAACTCCTCAACACGCCATATTTGTTTCATCTGTCGCGAACTGAGAAGATCGCATTGATAAACGATACTAGCCGCGAATGACATAAGCGTGCTCATAATAAGCAAGCCTGTTCACACATGTTCAAAAGATACCCCTTCTCATGGTGAATGACATTAGCATGTTCATAAATCAACTGGCGGTTGATTTTTGAGCATGCCACTAATGAGTAAGCTTATTACTAGCAATGTGCGTACACACATGCCACTAATAAGCAATGGCTAAAGAAGGTCAATACTTCGCATGCTCACGTGCCACTAATAAACATGTGTATCAGTACCTAACATTGATGCTGATATTCTTGCGGATACCTTATCTTCGTTCAAAAACTCACTCATACACAACATCCATTTTATAAACGTTGATCTGAACCTATAGATCCATTAAATCAATTATTCATTAAATTCTAATTGCACTATATTCTAACACTAATTATACAATACACATAAATGTACATATAAAATACACTTAAATGCAAATATACATACTAGAGCGTGCCGAAGACACTTGTAATTGGGATAATAGGCATGTACCTATTATCCTGTTAGTGTCTCTAATAAAAAAAAGTACCTTATTTCAGAATACAGCCGATTATATTACCTAACGGTGTGATTATGAATCCAATCTTTCCAGGAAGAGACTACAACCAATGTCGCTATTCTATCGGGGGGAGGATCTGGACATGAGCCATTTTGCACAGGTGGGAATTCCACAACATTTATAAATTGGATTTAACGGCAATTCCACAGTATGACACGCAATGATCACACTTGATCAAATTTTATTGAGTTTAAATAAAATATGTCCGGTTTAAGACGGCTGCATTTATTGGTACATTTCACGCTTGGGAATTTTTATTTTTAAATAACAATTAAGGGGTTTTTATTATAAAAAAACTAACATTTATTAAGTGAGTAAAGCCTCAAAATACGGGAACAAATAGAATATACGGTTTAAAATCATTTCTTTATATAAATAAAAAGCGTTTTAAAATCAACAAAAAACGTAAAAATTTCTTGCAAATTTAAAACATTACAATTTTATTAATATTAAATATTTCTTAATTTCCGTAGTACGGATTCTAGATAACGAAGTATATTTTATACGTATAAAAAACATATTATGCGTACATATAAATATTCATTAAAACTTTGCGCCGCCTAGGAACTGAAAACGATTTTTTCGGCCGCGGCCTATCGATAAATGCTTATATTTTCTTAATTATTATAAAGAATGTTCAGTTTATTACTTTTATATAACAACAAAAGTTTTATCTAAGTTAATGCCCTAAAAAAATTGCAGTCTAGAATATACATTCTAATATAAATGAATAATAAAAACCCACATTTTCGTAAAAAAAAGTCGAAATATGCATTTGAAGTGAATGTCCAGCCTTAATTGATAAGAGATAGTTTACCAGCTCCCCAAAAAGATCGCTATTTGAAGTTTCTAAAAGGCGAGCCTCCAATTGTTTTAATTACAGTAGATATTAACAATAGTTTTTAATAAAGTCTGTGATTAAGTATTATTTTCATATATTTTCAGGATACGTTGGTAAAGGAATGCTCGCGGGCGCTGTGGCGGGAAGCGTCTTTGCTTCGCCTCCTAAAACCCACATTCTGCACGCCATTAGATACCTCAGTCACTTCTACAAAGGTAACTAAGTTTGAAGTAGTTATCTACCATACCATCCGTCACCTCTCGCAATCGCCTCTTTCTAATTCCAACTTGGGCCTAACCTCTGGATGTACATTTGCTCCATTTCTTTTTGCAAATTCCCCTTTGGATTATTCGGATTATTCGGATTATTCGCAAGAAGTTCTGCGTATTTGTTCCTTTTCCAAGAGGGGTTCTTCCTGCGAATGTGAGGAATCCTATCTTAATAAGTTGCTTAAATTCCTCAACCTGTCATCTGGAGAATCGAGATGGATTTATTTATCATTAATATAAATGAAAAACTAAAAATATGGAAAGAATGCACCTCATAACTTTCCGATGACAATAGAAACAGAATATTATATGGGAAACATTATAACAGGTCCACCAATCACAACAAATGAGGTAGATAGAACATGCAATTCGTCTCTCTAAGGGCCGGTTGTTTCAAGTCGGATCAAAGTAAGCGTTCTTTTAAAGCATAGATTTTTACGTTCTCCACCAATCAGATGATCCGTTTTCGTAAAAATCTATGCTTTAATTGACCGCTTACTTTGATCGAACTTGAAACAACCGGGCCTAAACCCGGGAAAGCGGCGGGCTTAGATAGAATACAGTAAATAAAGGCATAATAGTGCTGAAAAATTTCTGTACCTCGTTATACACAGGACTTATCCCACTACTTGGGCTCCGATCTACTTTTGTAACCCTTCCAAAGAAAGCACACGCAAGAAAAAGAAAACACCGTAAAATCAGTTTGTTGAACCACTTATTAAAAATATTTTTCTGAATAATACATGACCGCATGTATCGCAAAGTGGAAGAAAAGATAAGTGCAATACAGTTTGGCATTCAAAATGGATTAGGTACTCGGGGAGCGTTATTTGGTATTCAAGTACTAATCCAAAGATGTAGAGATGTGAATACAAATTATACATGCTTCATTAACTTCCTTAAAGCGCTTGACAGAGAGACGCGATAAATAATTCAAAACAGATACGGCACACAAAGAAGAAACATTGTCAACTAAGCTCCATGGGGTATTTTTATAGTTGTGAAATAATTGATACTTGTACTAATTTCATGATGCCACGAAGTATTCAAGACAGAGGTCAGCGTGTACTTTCACGCTCTGAAAACGTACATAAAAGAGATGAATTTGGCGACAGATGAACAAAAAAGTTCCGTTAAAGAATTAGACATTATGAGAAGTACAGTCGACTATGTGGGACTTTTATTGGACTTAACAACCACCAAAAGAAGTGCTGCCCTCCTCGGCTGCCTTCATTATTCTCATTCTCTTTCATTCTGCATCTCCATCATCTCGCGTCGACGGCTGTTGCTGAATATGGCTGACAATCTCAAGATATATATTTTGTCCCGAGCCAGAACATCTCGTCCGAACAGCCCGAACAAAACAAGAGCTGCTTGATTCACGCTGTGTAATCAAGCGAAACAATTACATAAGAATCGTTGTTTTTGTAAAACTGTTCACGAACGACGCAGAACGCGCGCTGTTCCCCCGTGAAGCGATCCATTGCGACTAAATTTCCTAATAAGAATGATGATTTTTCGAACACTGATTAATCTTATGTGGTACCTACATAAAGATGATGAAATTTTTGAAAAGAAAATAATTTAAACTATTACCGTATTTCTTTGATTTATGAAAAATTTAAGCGCTTATTTAAAATATTTTAAATGTTTTATTTATGTTATAGGCGGTGTTCTCGTGATAATCCCAAACTACACAGGAGACTGCCTGAACTTCGGGATGGCTATAGAGCAAGCTAAAAGTGAAGATCTTGTTGTGCGTCTTTTTTGTTTATTCCTATCTCATTTAAATAAAATGACATTACATCTCATTATCAATCTTGTTAATGAAATGTAATGTCTCAAACCTTACCTATGCATTATTTATTTATCAATTCTGAAGATTCGATATATACAGGGTTATTTGGAAAACATTAATAACCTCACAGGACTATGTCCCTGACTTGATTATGAGTCGAAAACGTTCAAGCTATTGTGACCTAATACCAATAGTTATGGAGATATGCGACATCAAAGTTTGCGTTATTTTTCCAATATTTCTTACTTATTTTCTGTAAAACGTTGGACTATCATAACAGTAAGTTATATCAAATATGAAAAATTAATTTCCTTTAATATAAGTCAAATAAAATAATAAAAACCTTCGAATTCCGATTGGAACACATTCCAATTGGATTTTTTCAGCGTTTTTGTCATTTTATTTAACTTGTATTGAAACGAATTAATTTTTTGTAATTGATATAAGTTACTGTAATGAGAGTCCAACGTTTTAGAAAAAAATAAGTAAGAAATATTGAAAAAAAATGCAAACTTTGATATTGCATATCTCCATAACTATTGACATTAGGTCATGGTTGCTTGATAATATATATATACGTTTATGAGTTATGTAGAACTGAATAAACTTAATATATGTACCTACCTATTTTGTCATATTCGTTAATATTCCAGGTGGATTCGTTCGTATTTGGTGATGATTGCGCTTCGGGAGAAAACTCTATCGCCGGAAGAAGAGGGATGTGCGGACTAATGTTGGCGTACAAGGTACAATTTTGATTCAGTTCAATTCTCAATTCTTAGAATTTTGTTCTGCAAAATTTAATTTTGATATTATCTCCTAACTCGTTTTTATGATTTTTTAATTTATTTTTATTTTTTAATTTAAAGACTATCGACAGGTCAGAATGACCCTAATGGATAGTCATTTAGGACAAGGTGATTAGTACAGTTACAATTTACGATGATACATTAAAATAAAACATTAATACATTATACAATATAAGTATACTACAATAAGTGATTACAAGATGAACGAAGTTCACATTCTCCGCACGACATAATAGTCATGTAGGCTCCCAGGTCAACTAAGTCTGAAAATGTGTACCCGCGCTTTGTGGCTATAAAATTTTTGTTTAGGTTGATTTCCGAAGAATCCGTCTTACGCGCTCAGACTATTTTCGGTCAGGAGCGATATAATTTCTCTCTTAAACTGAGGTTCTGTCATGTGAAATATGTCGATGTTGGGGTTTTTTTTCCACTTAATCATTTAGAATCGCTGGTTGTTTATTTATTTGGGTGTGGATTATCTCTTTATATTACTGTTTCTGATAATACTTAGATATTTTTGTAGGATTTGAGTGAGAAAAGTTTTTGATATTTCGGAGATGATTAGTTTCACAACTGATACTCCTATTTTAGATAGCTGGAGGTCTATCAGCATCGGGCAAAAGTCTGAAATACATTGTGGATGCACTGAACCATGTACAGAGAAGTATTTACACTTTGGGCGTTAGTCTGCAGGCCTGCTCCTTGCCAGGTAAGAACATCCAGATAGAATTTTTTTTTAATTTTTTTTTTTTAATTTTCGGTCGACGTACGACGGACGGTCTTCGAGCATTGTTGGAGAACGGGAGCGAAGAGTTGTCGTTGGAGACCGGCGTCGTGGTGTTGGAGATGCTGGTGGACGACGGATATCAGCGGTGTATCGCGGTGAGGTTGATGGTACTGCAAGCTGGGGATATTGGGCGCCGATGTATGTTGCGAGGGTAGTGAAGCGATGACGATGGTAGCGTTGCTGCGGCAGACTGGAGATCGGTCGCGTCGTAGAGTGACTTGCTACGTAGCGAGGTGGTGCTACGGGTAGAGGTCGCCGAGCAGCGTGACGTGATTACGGCGTAAGGAAACGTACTCACTTGGGACTTCGCTACTACGTCTTTTATATCCCGACTTTAGTGTAGATACATGTACAAAAACCTGTGTGAGAAAGGAGCCGTCAGCATATTTACGTTCCTTTGTCTGCATGAGATTTGTGCCCTCAGCAGAATTTGCGTTTGCATTTTTTCATTTTTATCCTCCTGTATGCAACGTGGGACGCGCCAGGTCGGTAGTTTCTAATCGATGTCGATCTTATCTGTGTGTACATAAACACAGACGTCCGCACTTTTGAGTGCGCGTGTTTTTTCTTGTCCGAGTGATTTTCCGGGAGGGATTTTCCGGGGGGATCTTCGGCGATCAGTATTGACTCTTTATTCGGGCCTACATACGTGTGGTGAAATCTCTTTTATCCGAGCCAAATCGTTGGATTTCAATCAACTTGACTACGACAGATTATATTGTACTATAATATATTTTAGGGCAGCCACCACTGTTCAACGTAGCTGATGATGAAATGGAACTGGGTTCCGGAGTTCACGGTGAAGCCGGAATTGCTAAACTCAAAATGACATCTGCAAAAGGAGTCGTCAGAATTATCCTGGAAACACTTTTTAAATCATTGGACGTAAGCGAGCCTGGACAGTCCTTGGTGGTGCTCGTCAACAACTTGGGAGCGTCGAGTCAACTGGAACAAAATATCATATGCAAAGAACTACATTCACAACTGTGTAGGTATTTTTTCTAACCTATATGTTGGTCGTAGTAAAAGTCTGTTGATATATGTATAGCTAGACCGCATTCAAAAGAATGTGCGCAAAAAAGAACATAAAAGAATTTTATCTAGTAAGTAACCTTTTTAAAACTAAAAAATATCATATTGAGGCTTGTAATACGGGCTTGCAAAGCAACTTTCTCCGCTTTCTTCTTACCAGACAAGGCTAGGGAATGGTCTATACCTATAGTCATTTCAGTAATCCCGGTACCTGGAATTTCTGTTAAGTTTCCGAAGTTAAGTTAAATATTCCGCTGATGTTGAAGTTCCGCTGATTCGAGCAAATGCATTCTTATTATTTTGATACTTACTATTGTAAATAAATGCAGCTTTTTTACCACTTTTACCTACCTTCGCTTGTCAACAAAAAAACATTGTAATCAATATTTGACCCAATTCCTGAGTGACAAATTCCGGATGACGATACAATAATCAATCATTAATTTTACAAAATCAATTTAATTATTCAAAAAAAGATATGTAAATACTGGTAACATCTGTATTTTTATATTGTTATAAAAGTGACGTTTGAGTTTTGAGGCTATTAGCATTCGGAAAAGAAACATGTCTTCGACCCAATTCGAATTGGTTACATAATTTAATATGACGAAGACTCAAAAGTAGAAAATAATATTATTTTTAAGAAAAAAACACGCTTTTAGAAAATATTGATCCCAGTCAATAAAATCAACAGTGGGGCGCTTTTCCTCAAACCTCAACGATCGCTTACATTAATTTACTTTTGCCGTAAAGCTGCTAAGCAGTTTGGCATAGGTATGTATAATGTAATATATATCAAAAAAAAATATATGAAAAAATAATAATAATCTGTGCATTCGCATCACTATGTTAAATTCTCTCATCACAATTCTATTCGATTAGCTGAACTTGGTTTTGTATAATACATACCAGAAATTGCTAATATCCGCCCTACGCTTTTGATTTTATATGACATACGCATATCCACTCGCTTGCCCCGCATTTTAACAAATATACACAGGATTGCCCCGGAACAAACGCCGGCCGCGCGACGCAGAATCATGAATATAACGTAATTACATTATTTTCTATGTAAGTGTACAAAGATAATAATTGTTTATATATATAAATAAACAGACAACATGATTAAATTTTTAAATCTTTTAAATACACACATAAAAGGTTTTTATGGTTTGTATTTTCTGGAGTACTGTGCCGTGTTTTGTGTGTAAAAACACAAAACACACCAGAAGATTCTGAATAGCTGTGAAAACCTAAAAATATACATAAAAGGTTTAAGCGCTATCGCAAATCCATGTATTTTTGATGGGGAAAGCGAGTGAGTCGGTGTACTGCGATACTTTTTAGTGATTTAATTTGTATTATTTGATTATTTTGTCTGATATGTTATTTATTTGCAATAGTGCAGCTTTCAGAAGCCAATTTTCTCTTGGTAGTGTAAGAGTATACATTTTTGTAGGTGGAGCGGGATTTAAGATAAAAAGGATGTACGCCGGTTTGTTAATGACTTCCTTGGACATGTCCGGATTCCAAATTTCCCTTGTAAGACTACCCAGTGCTGTGGAAGAGGAATGGCTGGGCTTGCTAGATAAAGACACCGACGCCCCAAGTTGGGCGGGCTCAGTCAGTTCCAAACCCTTACAAAAAACAACGAGGGAAAATATTACGTACAAAAGCGAGTCCCGCCATCAAGTAAGCCAAACATAATATTTTCAGAATATAACGTTGCTATATTATGTCTTACAAATCATGTCTTTAACACTTGTACACCTCATTAAAAATTTAAGGTTAGTATTATTGTCGTTTGACATATTTATGTACTGGAACAATGGATATTTTATACGAACCATATAAATTTGATTCTCGATGATTCGCTGGAGCGTACGTCATTGACCCCCGCGGCGATGGAATAGGTTGATCTCTTTCCATTTAAGAAAGACAACAATTATTGAATTACTATATTTAAGTCATGCGTACGAAACACAGTGTTTCGTTGTGTTGGTGTTTACGGATATAAACACCAAGCAATGAAACAATTTGCCTCGTACGTACGAATTAAACATACTAATTCGATTGTCTTTCTCAAATGGAAAGAGGGCTACCTACCTAAATAAATTATACAGTGCAACTTCTTAATAATGGTTTACATTTCATTACCATCTGCTTGTATTTCATTACCTTCCATCGACATATTTTCAAAGGATTTTTCTCTAAAAGTACTTAATTTAAATGAGCGCCTTTTGCATTGCATTTATCTGTTAACAGCCTTTTTTCGCCAATAATTACAGCCAAAATTTCTTTTTTTTTCATTCACAAAAAATTATCCATACACAGATTGAACAACCATGGAGACAAAACGCAACCCTGTTTGACACCTTTTGTAACATCAAACAACGTGTGAATGATCCATTGACTCTTACACACGCAGTACCTCCAGCGTATGAGTTTAGGTACTGTTCACCCTGTGACTAGTTAATAATGGTGATATATTTTCTCAATGCAGGGAAACCCTTGGTGCTCCCTATCAACAAAAGACCAACATCTGCTGAAGAAGTGCCTCCATGCTGCTAGTCAAAGGATAAAAGAAAATGAAAGTAAATTGAATGAACTGGATGGCGGGTGCGGTGATGGTGACTGTGGAACAACGTTAAAAGATTTGGCTGAAGGTATATTGCGAAACAAACCTAGGGACTCTAGAACTGTGATCTATAAGAGCTTAGTAAAGCCCTTAATTAATTAATAACACGACCAATAAATATGATATTTTAAGTACTTTAAAAACTTCCAATCAGAAAGCCCTCAAAAGAGATTTTCAAATGTCTTGACGTGCCGAACATAAAACAAATACCTATATGCCAAGAGTATTCTCTCACAACAATTTAAAGATACAAAACAAAACAATAGAACCGGCATACGAGAGACAGTAAAATGGTAAATAGAAATATACCATTTTTCAACACAACTTTTGGCCAAAGAAGCTATATCTATTTTGCAACAAAACTCTACAACATCCTTCCCCCAACCTTCAAAAATATTGAAAAGATTGAAGAGTTCAAAAAAAAGATAAAAATATGGCTAAATCAAGTCGATGCAGATAAATTAAAAGGAGTATTAAAAACTATGTAGAAATTTAAAAATAGAAAATAAATAGATATAAACTAGTCCGCCTCGGCACAGGAGCCCCTAGTGAGGAGGACTAAGAACACAAATATCGACAATAACATTATACATACATACTGTTATTACAAATATCTATCTGAATAGAACCTAATAAAAAAGTGTAATCTCCATGTTGTGTTTTAGGTATCTTACAAGTCTTGCCAACACTCGATCTAAAATGCCCCGCAAACGTGTTGCTGAGTTTGTCTGACATAGCCGAGACCAAAATGGGCGGGACTTCGGGCGCAATATACAGCCTCGCATTTACATCCATGTCGCAATATTTCATGAAGTAAGTTAAATTAACTTTAAATATTTCAGCTCACTACCTTGATGTACAGAAGAGCGACGTGGCGCCGTGTCACGACAAAAGATCCACGCGACATTAGATCCAATAAACAGAATCAAACATAATAATTTCGTTTTCTGTCCCCGTAGCTTCGTGTATCGTCCGTAATTTCGTTCGAATAAACACGCACACCTAAAATAACGGCCGAAGACGGGGCTTGAACCCCGGGCCACCAAACCCGAACTGGCTGCTTCACGCATGTTGCCACGGCGCCAAAAAGATGCTATAAATATATACTAGCAAAGACGCGAACCAATGTTCCGTAATTTTTTACGGGTTGCAGCTAGTTTCAAAATGTTTTTTGATGTGTAACATGTTTACGCTCGGTTTATGGGAGTAATTTCGTGAATGCGACGACGGAAATGCGTAACAGGTTGTAGGAATGAAAAAATATTCCGATTTTGAATTTATTCAATTTGTTCGGCATATTCAAATTTGACATTAGGCGTCGGAACGAAAATGTCAAATTCGATAAATTAGGGTTATGTTGAATTTAGATTTCTAATATCTCTGGATAACCTTGGTTCAGAAAATACTTTCGAATAAAATAATGTACCTAAAATACTTATATACTTTATTGATACTGATGAAAAAAATTTGGTTGTAAAAGAATTTTATCTTAAATGAAGCCATTTAATAATCGATGTTGAACTCCAACCGATAATTAGCGCCAATTTATATCCAATCAGCGCTGCTATGGGATAAATGAGTCACGACGGTTGCGCACAACAGGTCAAGCGACAGCAATGAGATAAAAGTAACATTTTCTGCCCCGCTTAGGCCCGGTTGTTTCAAGTTCGATCAAAGTAAGCGGTCGATAAAAGCATAGATTTTTACGAAAACGGATCGTCTGATTGGTGGAGAACGTAAAAATCTATGCTTTTAAAGAACGCTTACTTTAATCCAACTTGAAACAACCGGCCCTTACAGTATGGCCACTATATGATGGCACTTTTGACGTTTAGACTTACATGAAGTTTCGTAATTAACGACAGCTAAACATTGGAGGACAAACGCTATACTTTATTGCGCGAACACCAGAGTAGTGATGTCCATCAACATTCAATATGGAATGAACGAAATGATTCAAAATGTTATACGATATTGATTGCCTGTATAATATGCGTAGAATACGCAGAATAAGTATCCAAAATAACACAACAAATCTGACAGATCGATTGTGCCCTCTAAATATGATATTTTTCTATGGCTTTATTAGAGGGCAAAGAAAACGGCTAGTAAACAATGAAATATTTAAGTTTGATGAAATATTTAATGAGATATCTTAAGAATGAAATATTTAAGAACTAGATAAGACATTTGTAAATGTAATATTGAATAAAATTCATGTTTCGTGGTTTGGATTTACAGGAAAGCTCGCGCGATGGGGATAAAATCATTAAAAAACCGCGCGAAGCGCCGCGGACCATTATAGAATGGCCGCTATATTGATGGAATTAATGTAAATGTCCTGCCTCGAAGAGGCGAGGAAGCAAAAATACATAAGTATTTTTAAATGTGCCAAATGAATCCTTTTATGTGATATTTTAAAGTAGAAATTAAAATAAATAATGTTTTATCTGAGCCATCATATGGGAGAGTAAATATCTCGGGAGCCCTGCAAAACTCGGCGGCCGCGCCGACCGTTACAAGTCACGCGGGCCAGTGGAAAAAACCCGGCGCCGCCACGGCGGCCCCGGGCGGCTGGATAGGCCGCCAGCCGATATTTTTGAACTCAGATTACGGACGTTACAGACGTCCTGGAGATTATCACGAAGAAATGAACGGAGAAAAGTTTACGGAGTGGTTTACCACAATGTTGTGTAGCCTTCCCGAACCATCTATAATAATAATGGACAATGCCCCGTACCACTCGATGAAGATCGATAAGCCGCCTGCTCAGTCCCAAAAGAAAGCTGATATCGTTGCGTGGCTTCAAAAAATGGCATAGATGCAAATATGGACATTTTGAAAGCGGAGTTACTTCAATTATTAAAACAAAACAAGCCGGCAAAATTACGGTACGTCATTGATGAAATCGCATCGGAATATGGGCACCGATTACCGCCTTACCATTGCGAATACAACGCAATTGAATTGATATGGGCTCAAATCAAGGGATATGCAGCAAGGCATAATACAGAACCTCCATCTACGACATCAAAAATGTTAAAATTATTAGAAGAAGCTTGTCAACGTACAACTCAAACAGACTGGGCTAATGTAGTGAATAGAACCGTGCGACGAATAAATGAAGATTACGAAAGAGATATTAGAATCGATAATATTTTAGATAATGATATTATAATTAATTTAGGAAATGATAACAGCGACGATAGTTCAATGGAGAGTGATAGTAATGGGGATGAATCAGATTGAAACATTCAAGTAAATATTTTTATCTAAGAAAAATGTGTTTAATTATTCTTCTATAACTTTTTTTATGTGCAAAGACTTTCTCAACTCACACCGTGCGACGAATTTTTTTTTCGACTGAATTATTTCGTTAATGATTTTAAGAGTGTCACAACACTATTACGATCTGTCAAAAATGCCATCTTAAGATGGCTCGAGTATAGGC
>JADDOH010017616.1:0-15490 GCA_016648135.1 Agrypnia vestita
GTCTGGCCAGATTTAAGAAAGCTGTAGTGAACGACACCAGCACTAGTCCACCAAACGCTAACAAGTAACTTTTTGGAGTCAATTTTCGCTTGGGGCATGGTTTGGCTGGTTCGGCAGGGTTCAGCCATTGCGATGAGCGCTTCCGATTATCGTACAGGATCCACTTTTCATCACAGGTAATGATTCGATTAAAATCCCTTCATTATTGTGCCGGTTGAGTAATGCAACGCAGCAGTCAACGCGCGTTTGTTGATTTGCTTCACTCAATTCGTGAGGTACCCACCTTTCAAGCTTTTTCACCTTACCAATTTGCTTCAAGTGGATTAAAACAGTGTTATCACTAACACCGCAGCCTGCAGCTAACTCGGATGTGGTTTGCGATGGATCCGCTTCCACAATAGCCTTCAATTCTTCATTATCAACTTTGGTCTCCGGCCGTCCACGGGGCTTGTTCTACAGGTAGAAATTTCCAGAACGAAAACGTTGGAACCAAAAACGCACTGTGTTTTCTTTTGCGGCACCGTCGCCATACACATTATTAATCCTTCGAGCCGTTTCTGCAGCACTGGTGCCACGGTGGAACTCGTACTCGTAAATAACGCGATATTTCAAGTTTTTCATTTTGTAAACTGAGTGAAGCAAAGAAAAAAACAATTAAGGAAAAAACAAATGAATTATAATTTTCAAAACACAAATACAAGAGTAAATAGCTGTATAAATTTGAATTTGGAATTTCTAACCAAAGAGAAGATATTTGAGATCAAATTTGCCAGTACGGCAAAACGCCAATTTCATATGTAAGGACCTAATATCATCTTTACCGACCGCACAACGACAATGTTTAAAATAAAATATTTCTGACATATGATGACAAGTTTCTTGGTGGACACGGAATTTGTTAAGGAATTCACAAGAGATAATACATTTATTAGAGGTTATTGTGAATTAGTTTATTAGTATTTAATTGTTAATGTTAATAAGTATATCAGTATATGAATTTCATTACATTATGTTGTTGATTTTAAAACAATAAATGTAATGAAGGTATTTTTTTAGAAGGTGTCTAATGACTGTATCCGCCAAAGACATTTTTTCTATTATCGGACGGCCTTCTAGTAATAGAAAAAATTCATTTCTAAAAAATTAAAAAATTTGTCATTTCTATAATATGTGAAATGACAATCAAAATGAAGAATAAAGTCGAATATTCACAATGGAAATCATTTTTCCATGCAAGACGTATTACAAAAAGCCATGCAATTCATATCCCTGATGATGATGGACGCTGATGATAATGGATACCAAAGTGATTAATCAGTAGATAAACTATATGATTTAATTTGGAAAACAAATTAAACTTGCATTTCTCTTTCATTTTTGTTGCGTGTCCAGTAACTGAAAAATTGGTCCAATTACAATTTATTTATTTCCAAATTACTTTAACTGATATTTAAAAAAAACAACTGTTTATTTAAAAACTTATAAAATGATTGAATAGATGGTATTTATTTCAAAGCGCAGTTTCTTTTCTTGGAATTTAGGTACTCAATCAAAGAAAAAAAATTTCTTAAGTGTCCCATAACTATACGGTCTCCCCTATAAGGCATATGCACTAGGGATGGGCGTTGAATGGACAGACTAGTTGAAATCAACCGTTGACGTTGCATCGACGCGTCGACCGTTTACGTTTATCGCATGGACTAGTTGAATTCAGCGGACGCCGTGGTCGGTGGTCGATTCGAGATTAACGCAATGCAAAGCAACGAGCGAGAGCAAGACAAAACGTCTCCGATTATTTCTTTCTCATCTCTCGCTGTCGACTTGTAGATGCCATAGACGTCATAGACGGCTCGACGGGTAATTTCATTTCAACTCTAAAGTACACTACCATAGAGTGCAGATCTGTGTACACGAACTATGACTAGAGATTTGAAATTTGAATACATGCGTAGGGCGAGATAGGCTTAATAAGCTATTATCTATTATTTTTTTACTTGATTTTTTGTGATGTCACGTGCGACGATTCGGTGAATTCCCAATTTTACGCTGTATAAAATAAAACAATTCTGTTTAATTATTTTATTTTTTATTGAACTCTTATTAATTAACAGGCCGGCTAGATATTTTTCTAAAATCAATATTTATTCGATCGATCTCGACTTCTTATATCTACCTGAAAAGGGATGCTAAAATTTAATTATTGTGTTATTTCCTTACTTTTCAACTTTAGCATATAAATGATAAACAAACTTGTAGAGAATAAAATTTTCTATACCTAACTATGGTCCTTATTCAGGAGTCCAACATTAATTATTATTTATGTAATATAATCTTGAATTTAGGTTTAATTAGTTTTTATTAAAAATTCCCTATTTTTAACTTTATAGATAAAAAAATAAATCTATTATAATTTTGTTTACACCTCTTTTTATTGGTTTTTTACATGTTTCGGGAACAATGTTCCTTTTCTCAGATTGAGCCTTAAACTAAAGTTGACAAATAATACAGATATATTTATTTATTAATAATGTCACCACAAAGTGAAAGCCTGACTTTGAAAGATGTATTCTTCAATAAATTTCTATATAACATCTCAAATGTAAAGTATTTTTAAATTATGTATTTATTTATAAATTTATAGATAATAAATAAATGTAAAGTATTTTTTACCGCACCTCATAACTGGTGCCTTTATTACGCAAAATCATTGTTTCCTTCCATTTTATTTACTCACATTTTAATGCTTATACCCAATACTTTGACTGCTTATATATGTAGTTTATATTTATATTTTCTGCTAACACCTGATATTGCTATGTATACCTACTTCTTTCTTTGTTATATATATAGAAAGAAGTATATAAAACAATATGTAAAAACCTATAATGTGCGTAAACAAATAAATAATAAAATATTTCTTTTTACATATAAGCACAAGTAGCGGTTTTACTTTCCCCGAAACTATATTCCTTCGAACTTCTTTAAATTTTAAAAATTAACGTCATAAAAATAGCCAACGGCTAAGCCGTCGAGAAGTGTCGCGTTGAACCGTAGACAGTTGACCATCGTCCCGATGTTTAGACAGAACGTCCGCGACGTCCGCGTAACGAAGTTGACGCGTCAACTAGTTGACGAATTCAACTAGTTGACGAATTCAACTAGTTGATCGTCTCGTCGATGGATGGACGTGGACGGTCTCGTTTCGTCGACGACCCATCCCTAATATGCACGCATATTATCATTGAAATATTTATTGCATATTTTCATTGAAATATAGGTTGATGCATAATTATTTATCCGTCATTTTTAAAAATTATATTGTAACATGGCTACCTATCGGAGTTTATTCGGAAACACTAGCCGCCTACAAGAAAGCTCTTCTGGACGAATTTGGTCGTTTATAATTATTGATGTCATGTCTATCTTTTGTTTTTGCTTTTTGAATTTCATATTTTATTTTATTTTGTTGTCATTTTTATTGCTTCTTGAGTTTCAGATTTGATTTGTTTACAATTATTTCATTTTGTTGTATTTTTGTTGATTCATGAGTTTCATATTTTATATGATGACAATTATTTTATTTTGATGTAATTTTGTTATACTTTATGTCATTCGCTTAATGTTTTGTTTTTCTTTATATATCACTTTATTATGAGTTGTTTTTGATAGAATTATAGCTTATCTCCTTTTTTTATTATTACCTATCAATCTATACATTTTTACATACATTGCTTATTTTAATGGTACGTTGTACTGTGTACTAAATAGATAATCAAAAACGAAAAAACTATTTTTTTAGAAAAAAAAATGGCATGTCCCTAGGCAGCAAAAGCACGCTGTATAAGGAGACATCAGACACTATACATATCTACTTAATAACTATAGTACAGAAAAAGTATATGCAATAAATTCAATAATTCAAATTTAAATTATCAATATAGGTACACCTCAAATTCTTGAAAAATCATGATTTATGGACTATCTCCTCTCCAGCTCAAGTCTTTTCAGCTTCACATTGAAGAGTCCTATATTATTTATCTCCTTCATGTCATCAGGAAGTCCCTTATAGGCTGTATAAAAGAATCGATGCCGTTCTCTATCTGGCCTCGGATATCCGTTCTTGCATGAGCTCTATACATGACTAACTAAACATCACGACTTTTACTGCGGGAGTAGGAAGAGAGGATAAAATGCCATACTTTTCTATCTTGGCACACCACTTTTGCTTCAGCTACATTCATACATCTTGTCAGCATGCTCTATGGTTGTTGAGGCTTTTAACATGGCTAGGTCTTTCACAGACGCGGTCTATTCCTGCAGCCTTCGCTCCATATATTTTTCTCAAACACTCTTTCCTTATTCATATGTGAAACTCTATACATATTATGTAAAATTATCATTCGGGGGCGTAGTCACCATCATCGTCAATTACTGTTTCCCATCTGCTTGAAAGTCGGTCAATCCCGTGGGCGAAGTGTGCCCAGTCTAGTATTCTAATTTCGTCCTCCTCCAACTTTCGTCCTCATCCACAGCTGCCAGAAAGACCTGGTCATCAAAATCTGAAGATCGACCCATTCCCGGCTAGTTTTCTAAGCTGACGACACCAGCTTTGAAGTGAATAAACCACTTTCGGCACTCCTTTCACTAGTCGTTCTTTCGCCGAAAAGATTATCGAGGATCCGAAACGACTCAGCAGCTCTCAACCCTTTCTCAAAGTGGTACAGCATAATGTGGAATAGATGTGTATGTTTTCGATGCACATTTTAATTTTATAATCCTATTAAGTAAAGAATTATATTATGACAAATTGACAAATTAAACGTCAAATTTACAAAATAACGGCGGATAATTATGCATCAACTTAATAATTGTATAGTAGTCCTGCAAAACTACTTATATTTATTTTGTCCCTTGATTGAATATGAAAATGACTTTAATTGATTTAATATTTACATTTTACTAAGCTCAATGTGTAAAGGCTAGATCCCACGTGCTGATGATTGAAAAGAAACATTTGCATATTTCTTTAAATTGAAAATTGAATAAATAATAGAAGTGCATTTAGAGTCATTTTTCATGTACTTTTTTTGCAAAAAATTAGTTTTATGTGAGGTAGATCAATGCCAGAAATTGATGGCGAGTGCGAAACGCAACATTTTTCATACTAATGCCAGAGTTCATCTTTTTTATCAGGCAAGAATTAATTAAATATATGAAAAAATATAGGAATAAAGTATGTTCACTACATGAATGTGAGAATAAACACAGAACAATAAATGAAAACCGCGCGAATGTCGATCAACGAATTGAAATTACGCTCGCTGCGAATATCGTTGTTTTTTTGCATTATTTTGCTACGTTTTAGTTTAAAATGGTGCGGCGTGTTGTGAAAACTGAAGTGGAAATGTTTTAAAAACGAACTGCAGCATAACTTGTCACAAGTCAGCGTAAACAGAGTCGAACTCGGTTATAACGAGCGCGACGGGACTGACTAAATTTGCTCCTTATAGCCGGGACTCCTTATATCCGGGATAACAGTGGCGTGCAGTGGGTATAAACTTAGGTTATGCTGTAACCGACTTTATACCTATATTAAATATATATATATGCATATACCTATAAGGGTATATACATTTTTTTTTAAATTTTAACTATATATAATAAACTATTTTGAGTAGCTTCAATCCACAAAAATAACTGCACTATAAAAGAAGTATTGCAAACAATATTTCCTAAATTAATAAATATTTTATACAGGTATAGCTAATATGGCGAAAAATTTCAATATATTTCGAAGACGATTTAAATTTAAATTTAAATCTGGAACAATACTAATTTCAGATATACATTTCTTTTCACAAAAATAATTCAAACATTTTATGATATCTTTATGATATGACAGATAACAGATGGTATTTGTCGTATTCGTATTTACATTTATCATAGAAAAGACATAAAATTTACACCAATAGTTTTGGGTGGAATTTGTAAAAAATAACATTTCTGCATGACGTGCGCCTGGCATAGGACCTTTAGAAGAAGGACGCTATCACACAAAACTCGCAGCATTAAAAATACACAGTTTTTTTCTCGACTTGACTATATCCGTGGAACAAATAGGTTGGCGAAATAAATGAAGAATTGACATGAAGTTAAGCGCAGAAAAGTCGGAAATAAAACTTCTAGCCGTAGGACGAATTACGGCTAGAATTTTAAATCGAAAAAAACAGATGCGTCACGTTAAATGGAAACGTCAGAAATAAAACTTCTAGCCGTAGAACGAATTACGGCTAGAATTTTAAATCAACTTTTTCTTAAGATAAGGGTTATTTAATTAATATTTGTTTCTCAGAATCTTTACTAATGCACAGCTTTTTTGCTTGTATGCGCTGCACGCCACTGCGGGATAGGTAAATTTCACTATCTAATTTTTTTTGATTCTCTGATGTTATTTTCAAGAGCAGCCAAATAAACTTCCTTATTTTTCCAGAGCGATGAAACTGTAGTGAAAACGATAGTGAAAACTTTTTACAGACTTCGGAATTTTTGAAGCTGCCTTCATTATTCTACAGTAAAGTCAAAAATAATTTTGACTTTTTCGAGAACCGAGACACTTTCGTTTGTTAGTGGACATGTTGCCGATAGAATAATTCGCGTTTAACTGATAAGGCTTTTAAATGCTAATACAGTAAACTGCGTAAAATAAACTGTCACCTTAAACATTTTGGAAACCCTCAATAATCGGTGTTATATGACCAAAATATTCTCGACTTTCAGTTCGGCATTCCTTTGACAAGGAATGCTGACGAACGTGGCATTTTCGGACACACAAGTTTGTGTACATCATAAAATGAACCCTAATTAAGTGCGAGCCGCTTTAAAAGCAAAGTTCATTGTTTTGAATAAATAAATAAATATAGCTTTATTCCAGAATGTGGAATTTGAGTACGTATCTGTTTTTTTTTTTTCTGTAACCCAAGCAAATATGTATGCAGAGTTTCTAAAATTTGCTCCGTATATCCGGTAATCGCACTCCTTATAACCGAGAACGATTGTATGGAAATATGCGCAAATGAAAATGAATTCACAATTTTGTTCATAATGGCCGTGATTTCCTTGTATGCGAGCTTGTTATAACCGAGTTCGACTGTATATCATATTATTTTGATGATTAGCAGCGTCATGACGTCGAAAGCCAGTGTGACCCCCGAGGAGAATAAAAGAAAAGCTTTTCGTGATGGAGGAAATGAACGTGGAACCTTATCATATGCCAAGAAATTTACAATAATTCATGACCATATATATTTTGATGGCCTGTGGTGCAACTCAAATTATTCTTAGAACTTCAAGCTATAGATTGTATGGAATAATCCAAGACTATGGTCCCATTGTTCATACAATGAAAAAAAGTATTTCACTATATAATTTAATGTCCTGTTAATTTATTCTAACTAAAATAATCGTAATCTAAATTAAACAAACCAAACCTAATAACCTAACCAAAACAAACCTAATAACCTAACCTAACCTCATATATTGCCTATGAAATGTCAAAATATGCAGTGCATTTTTCGAAACTTTAAAGTATATTATCTTATTTAATACTTACTTTTTAAACGTAAATTATCTTTCATTTTATTATTAGCACATTCAATAATATAGTGAAATAATCATTTTCATTGTATATGCAATGGGACCATTATCTTGGATTTAGCCGATTGTATTTAATATTGAACTATAATTGAATGACAAGTTTAAACAGTCAGAATAGATTTTGGCGATTTACTCCAAATGAACATATCAACTAAATCTTCAAGTTTGTGTTTACTGGGGTATTGTGCCGTGTTGTTACGACCTTTCGGGCCGACGTTTCGGATCCCAATGCAGGGTCCATCATCAGGGCTGATGTGTTGACAACACAAGAACGTGCAAACCCTAAGCCGTGAAAACCTAAGAACATTTATATCAACTAAAATCCTTTTAACAAACACCCTTTAAATTTAAATTCGGCGATATAAATTTGTATTTTGGCAACAGATTTTTGAACTATTACTGTCTTTCCATTTGCTCAAACTAAATTATGTGTAATATCTGTAACGCTTGATTTCGGATTGTCATTTTTTGATTACGGTAAGTAGCTGATAACACGACCGGAATGTTATTTACTAACTGTCTATGTAATACACTTATGATGTATAATGATGAACATTACAATATCATACAGAAATGTGTTAATTTGCAAATAAACTTTGTATCATACATAATTCATCAATTTGAAACACAAGTATGTATTGTTTAACACGGACAAACTACTTTGGACTTTAGCTGTGTCTTTATAACATAAAAAAATAGAATACATTAATATCTACAAGTAATGCAGAGATTCTCTACTGTTTTTTATTATTAGCATTCATTAAAAGCATTTTGTTGTCATGATAAAATGTTTGAAATCGACATCAAGTTCACACGGAAAGTGATTCGCGTGACGAAATGATAAATACTGTCCGTGAGGAAACAAAAGCACGTCAAGGATTTTCCCAAAACAAAATCGTAAATATTGAAGTTCGCGAATTTCCGTGAGTCATCAACCAGCCGCGTGAAATGTCAAAATCTGACAGCGGGCCAGACAGTCGAAAAACAATACAAATACCTTTTATTCACTATCACAAAGGAAAATAGAGTACTCACGTCATTTCTATCCCCGATTGAAGCCTCTTTATCTTTATCTGAAAAGAAAAACCAGTTATATAGAACTATGTAAATTCAAAGGTGCAACCGAAGTGCGAATTGGGTCGACAATTATTCAAGGATGTGGCACACATTCGGCGGAGTTACCGCGGTTTATAACTGAGAATATGAAGAACTCACCGCCGTCTTCCGACTTGGAATCCTGTGTTGACGATCGATCGTCAAAATTTTTCGGAGTGAACGTTTCGACCATCTCTATATCGCCTTCTGCCGAGGCCATTTTGTTTTGGAATATTCACCCACTTTTCACACTTAAAACACTAAACTACACCATTAAGCGTAGAACTATCTAACACCTAACTTACAATCGAACAACATGGAAAAAATTAATTCAATTAGATGTAGCCACCACTTTCACTCGAAGGACCTTCCTTCCGAAACATCGATGAAAATTATGTCTGTTCGATGATTTACTCTAAAATTATATGGCTGATGGCTGTCACGATTCCCTGTCCAATTAGGGAAATCTTGTAGAGGAGTACCTACCGGGCGAGTATTCATTTGACAATTATTTTTTTATGGTAGCCCCATCACAACAACGTGAAATAACCATGAAATAACCTCAAAATAGCTGTCAGTTTCGAAATAGCGCGCCCTCGGATCATTCTGAAGTTGCAAATTTTTTACTGAATGAAAACTATTTAACTTTTATATACATAATTTAAATATTGTCTCACAATGAACGCCGAGGAAGGTTTATTTAAGTTCAAAAAAGGAAGAAGAAATCAAAAAAAGAAGCCTAAATCCGCTGGAAGAAAATCGAAAAAGCCGGCGATCGCCGACGGCGATGATCCAGGGAACGCTGAAAAGTCATTCGGGAAAGTTAATCCAAAAGGAAAGGTACAGAAGAGAAAACGCAACCCGTTTCCAAAAAAAGCTCAAATATCGGATGGAACCAAAAAATACGACCTCAAACAGCTCGAAGAAAAAATAGCTGCACTTCATGCGGTGAGCGAACCCAACAAGAAGCTCAGGAAGAAGATAAGGCAGTTGGAGTACTTGCAAAAGAAGATCACACAGATCATCATGACGCAGCAGAGCTTGGTGGGGGAAGAAGCCGGCATCGAAGACGAAGATATGGATACTGACACAAAAGACATTGTGGATGAAACACACGGCAGCGAAGATGAGATGAAAGACATGGAGGACGAGGCAAAAAATAGTGAAGATGAAACAGAAGAGAGCGATAATGAAGACGAAACAGAAGAGAGTGACAATGAAGACGACGAGAACGGTGATGATGACGAAACTAAAGATAGTAACGAGTTAAACAATTCAGACAACGAGGAGGAGAATGTGAAAAATGAAGGTGAAAATGGAGACAACAAAAGTTCAGATGAAGGAAGCGACAGTGACAAAGATGATGAAGACTCTAAAGGGGTCAAAAGATTTGTTGTATTCGTGGGAAATCTACCCAAAGACGTCACAAAGGCTGATGTAAGTAAATAAAAACGAGCGAACCTTACAGTAGTCGCATATGATGTGTAACAATTGACATTTTTGTTGTTCTTGCAAAAAAATCAAAATACTTACCATCACGCCTTTTCACCGCAGAGGTAGGCAGGGAGGATAGATCGCCACACTCTTCTGTTCTGACATACAACTCTCGACTCATCCACATTCATACATCTTCGCATGCAAGCTCGCCAGTTGTTGAGGCTTCTGACGGGACCATCTTCCAATATCTGGTTGATCTGGTCATGCCACGTCTTTCGCAGTTGCCCCCTCCTTCTGGCGCCATCAACACTTGCATTGTATATCTTTCTTACTATTCTTTCCTCATTCATTCGCTCAACATGCCCAAACCATCTGAGCGACCCTTTTTTAATTATATTAATAAAGATAAGATCAGCTTTACATTCATTGCTTATATCTTCATTCTTTACTCTATCATAAATGGATTTACCACATATACGCCTAAGGGATCTCATCTCCACCGCATTCAGTCTACTTTCGTTCAAAATTGATAAAATATTTTATCAATTTTGTCAAATTTCAAAAAAAAAAAAATTATGTGAACTAAAATGTATTAATTTATGTAGCATGGTGCTAAAAATTATTTTGAATTACGAATTACCGGGGTTTTCAAATTATGGGGGTTAATCTACTATGAAATTAACATTTTTTGAGTTTTTTTATTTAAAAAATTTGTGGATTGTTAAAATTTTTGAATTATGGCGAATTTTGAATTATCAAGATTCAAATTAACGGGTTTTTACTGTATACCGTTTGTTAGTACTGTTGCTTCAATGCCGTGTGTAAGTACAGTTTTGATAACACACGGTAGCAATTTTGAGGTATTTGTGATGCTTCTTGGATTTTAGGATGTAAACAGTTTTTCTGAAAACTTCCCAAGCATACATTGATCGCCAATATCTCAAATACGTTTTATTATATGAATGAATGATAATTATAAATATTTGAGACTAATTCTGTAATGTTTCTTTTTTTAGATTAAAACGCATTTTGCTAAAGTTGGCAACATCAAGTCGATCAGAATACCGGAAAACAAGGAGACCAGGAAAAGTGGCTTCGCCTTTGTTGAACTGGAGGATCGACTGGTCTACGAGGTATTATCATTTTTAACTAGGTTCATTCGCAAATTCATCATTCAACACTTGTATGCAAAAGCAATGAGTAGAATATTCGTGTGAACTTAGATTTTTATATGTGTGATTATGATAATTTACTTTAAAATTTATGTTTCTTTTACTCACTGGAGAGACTTCCGTGATGGCTGTATAAAACTTTTGGGAAGATTTTTAGATCTTAAAATAAAACACAAATCACTTTGTTTTCACCCCTTTATTATTATATTAAACAATCTATATGTTTCGAGAACAATGTTCTCTACTTCAGGATTATTGGTGTACTAAAATTGAAAAAGTAAACCATATTATGGGTCATCTGGAGAGGATGGAATGTTAAGTGGAAAAATATTCAATATTGGGTTATGCAAAAATTTTGTCTGTGTATTTATTAAATTTGAATTAATATTAATATTTTTCCTAATTTCAAGTATTTCTAGATTATTTATTTGAGGGATCTTATAGCTGAAATGTAAAAATTTTAAACCTGTGTTAATATTAAATATATGGTCATATTCTATTAAATGTTTTGCAAAATCAGACTCAATGTTGCTAGTTAATACTTTGATGTGTGAACACATTTTTTCTCCTTCTAGAAAACTCTGTCCATGCACCACACCATGATGAGCAACCGCAGAATCAACGTGATGTACACTGCGCCGGACTCCAAGAACTTTGACAAAAAAGATATCATGGTTTGTGTTTTTACAATCAATCTACATCATTATTATTATACATATATTATACAATACATCATATGGGGCAGGCGCATTCAAAAATGTTGTGTGTAACTTAAGAATTGCAAATTGGGAGCGACTGCAGATCTATTTATAGCATAGTTTTACTAGATTACTGAGATTTTAGGGCTTGTGGAACATAATACTACAATGAAGTACTTCATTATGCTCAACTTCACACGTTTTTAATCGAACTCGAAACTTCAAACCAAGTTCTTCATTACACTTAACTTCACACTTCACATGCTTTTAGTCAATTTCAAACTTCACACACCTATCGCCGTGAATTGTGACTTTCAGCATAGTGTGACTTTTAGTAAAGTGGAACTAATGATCACTTCAGCTCACTTACAATAATATGAATTTTTTTGGCAGATTTGATATGGATAAACGACCAATCAGAATCCCCGCGTCAGAAATTATTTTTGGTCCTCTTGCTGTAGATAAAATGAGCAATTTAAATCCCATCCCCCAATTAAGTTTAATCAATTGAAAAGTATGCTTAAAAAGATGAATTAAAGTGATTGAGGCAAGTGTACTGTGCCTGATCAGAAGAATGTGGCTGTGCAAATGGTGTGATATGTTTGTTGGTCAGCCCATTTCATTCTCTCCTCCATTATTTTAAATATCTCTTCGAGCCGGTTGTATCAACTTGGTTCACAGTAATCTTTCGTTTGAAACATAGATTAGTGATGGGTCCGCTCTGTACTAACTACTACATTACATTGAAGTGCACACCTCACACCTCTTGAAGTGTAGTGCACACTTCATAGTTATTTAAAGTACATACTTCAAATAGTATACTTTATTTTAAACTGCACACTACAAACTACACATTTCAAATCTAAATTCATTCAATACTAAATTGAAGTGTGATATTTTTTTATATGTGAAATTTTCGGGAAGTCTATGTAGATAAATGAATTTGGAAACTGATACAATCCCCCTCCCCCCACCCCATGGATTTGAAAATTTTGTAATAGCACACTTTTCAAGAAGCACTTCTTGTAGATGATTGTAGTAGATACAATTTTGTGGTACTACAATTAGTTCATTAGTACTACAATTTTGTAGTACTACATTTAATTCTGTAGTACTAAAATTAGTTCACTTCATTCAAGTTATATTACAAATGTAGTGCACACTTCGTAGTCTTCAAACTGGTAAACGTGCGTGTGTTGTAGTCTTCATTTTGAAATGTAATTTTTCCCTTCGCTAGCATAGATTTTTGAATTTTCCACCAAACAACCAGTTTTCATAAAAATCTATGCTTTCAACGAAAGATTACTACGTATGCTACTTCACTATATTTACAACTACTTATCTAACAACACGTGTTTACAGAAAAAGAATGCCAAGCTCGATGCCATGAGAAAGTCGGGACAGCTTGCCGGGAGCATTCCGGAGCACCAAAGGAGAAGTTTCCGGAGGAAGAAGAAGAGGTTAGCGGAAGCCAAGGCAGCTGCGGAAGCTAGATAATATGTAAACTAAAAGTAGATCTTTCTATATTACTCAATAAATATATTTTAATGACTGAATTCTTATTTTTATTTACTTCTGTTTCCACCATCATTTTATTTATTTTTCATTCTGTGTCTTATATTTGCCCAGTTGACCAACTTTTGGTTTGGTGATCGGACCAACCAAATCAAATTAATTGTGTTATTAGATATGTGTATGTAAAATTATCTCTACTGCTCATATAAGGGTTGCCGTATATCAAAAAGTTTTAATTTTTTACAAGCATTTAGTTTGAGAAAGGTTTTATTTTATTGGTCTTTTTCTTCTTCAGCCTTCATCTCTCCACTGCTGGATATAGGCCTCTTCCATACCCTTCCATCCTTCCTTGTTTTTTGCTAATTGCAGCCATTTCTTTCCCCCCACAGCGGCTATATCGTCGGCCCATCTCTTTTGAGGTCTTCCGACACCTCTTTTATTCTCCCTAGGTCTCCACTTCAGATCTTTGGGAGTCCATCTTTATCGATATGAAACATTATTTATTACAGATAATTAATGATCCTATTTAATTAGTTCTGCAATGAAATTATTAAAGCAAAATGTGTAGATTAAAAACAAAAAAATCAACAGACAAAAAGCTAATATAATGGCAAAGTCATTACCAGAAAAGTATCAGGTTGAAGTAAAAAACACAATAAAAGAGTTAAAAAAGTGGAGTTTTATAATAAACTTTTGCCATCACTCGCTGGCAGGCACTGGAGGTGTATTGGTTTTTTGTAAACCAATATGTTGTAAATCAACAAAATTTTAGTAGATGACAATGTCTATTTTCCATGGGAAAGACATCGCGCATCATGTTAATTATGTTGAGTACTTTGTGCCCTCTTCCTTCCTGGGTTTCAATCCGTGGGATTGGCTTGCAGCAAAGCACATTTCCTTCTCCATTCTACTCGGTCTCCGGCGATCCTCTTCAGCTCTGTGTAGGAGGCACAATTCATATCTTGGCACACTTGCTCAAGATATTCACGGCGAGGGCGCCCTCTGGCAATTCCCTCTACCATTCCCTCCAGTATAGTTTTGAGCAGATTTTCATGGCGTAAAATATGCCCCATCCATTTTGCACGCCTTTTCGAGATGGTATTCATCATGTGCCTGGTTTCATCGATCCTGTTGAGAACCTCTGTTACGGACAGGACGGAATAAGACCTGAAACCACCGTCAGGCTGCAGAATAATCGAGACCTGCAATGACATGTTCACGTCACATAAAGGGTGGGAACCTCTGTTATATGCAAGACAGAGCGGAGATTGCGTTCTCCGAAAGGCCCCTTTCAGGGCCGCCATTCGGTCACCTCGGCTCGGTCGAGAGTGAATACCGTGCCGGGCTTGCGCGCAGTCTGAACCGCGGCATTCACGCTTGATCTGGTCGGGGGCCGGCCGGCCGCGGCGGCCTCAAACGGGCGAGACAAGAGCAAGGCTCTCCATAGAATCGCACCGCGGCATGGAAATGTGTTATGTAACGTAATCGGAAATGAGTAAATTTCTCTGTATATGAAATCTTAATATTCAGATTTTTTGAAGTTTCAGATTTTTTCCAAAATCTTAGAATTTCTTGAATTTATGGTAAAACTGTATCACAGTTGTATGTAAAAGAATAATTTTTATTGGGAGGGCAGCGGGAGGCGATTCTATCTCCGCGCATAAAGCGCATTGATACCCTGTTGTCGTGAACAGATATTTGATTGACAACAGGATATCATCATCAGTTGGTCGCCCCCGACACCGTCGCGGGTGAATACCGTGTCTAAGTCGGTAACCTGGGCGACAGGTCTGGAGCTCGCAATTGAAACAATGAATCGAGAGAGAGATTAGGCTCTTGGAAAGTAAAATTACGCCTCGCTTTGAAAAAACAAATGTGTTTTACAGCGTGATCCAGACATATCTTTTACACTGATATATA
>JADDOH010017617.1:0-14099 GCA_016648135.1 Agrypnia vestita
ACTCTCCTCTCTATATCTTTCTCACCATTCCCTCTTCTATCGAACATACTTCCCAAGTACACAAACTCATCTACTTGTTCCAAACATTCATTGCCTACTAGTATTTCACACGTTGTCTTACTTTCCTCCTTCTCGAATACCATTACTTTTGACTTCTTTACATTCATAATAAGGTCACTTTCCTTGCATACATCATACATCCTGCTAACTAGACTTTGTAGGTCTCGTTCGCTATTTGCCATTAATACCGCATCATCCGCGTACAGTAAACAGCATACAATCAAATCACTCATTTTCGCTCCTATATTCATACATTCCAGTTCTTTCACACAATAATCCATATACAAGTTGAACAGCCATGGAGACATTACACAACCCTGTTAAACACCTTTTGTTATATCAAACCACGGTGTGAAAGATCCATTGATTCTTACACACGCAGTACTCCCCTTGTAAAGGGATGCAACTGCGTCTATAAGTTTACTGTTCACCTTGTAATCAGAGAGTACCTTCCATAACCTTCCTCTAATAACCCTATCATAAGCCTTTTGCAGATCTACAAATGCACAGAAAAGTTTTTGGTTTTTCGCTAAAAACTTTTCCGTCAACACTCGTAGAGAGAATATCTGATCCATGCATCCTCTTCCACCCATAAAGGCTCCTTGCACGTCCCATACCTTTTCTTTCGTCATCGACCTTACTCTTTCTATCAAAATTCTTCCATAAAGTTTGCCGACCGAGCTTAAAAGGCTGATTGCCCTGTAGTTCCCGCATTCCAATCTCGACCCTTTACCTTTGTAGAGAGGCATGATAACTGCTCTCCTCCAATCCAAAGGGGTGTGGCTCCCCTTCAAACATTTATTAAATAGAGTATGAAGCCACGAAATCACTGATGGGCCACCAGCCTTGATATTGTTACGTGGCGTGGCTCGCTCGAAAAATGAAATGGCACAACTCGTAAAATAAATCTTTTATTATCGCTTGTACATTATCTCTCACATTTTACAATCGCTCGCAACGCAATCTGGTGCTATTTTTTATTCAAACACAAAAGAACAGCTCTCTTTTGTTTTTCTACTCGGGTAAGAACCCTTCCATTTCTTCGCTATTTATTAATCATGTTAGTTCTTATTTCAACCACTGGGCATACCGGCCTGCCGTTCTGCGCATGTGACACTTTTCTATGGAACTGTCAAATGTCAACGAACAGCTCGTTACACAGCCTCCCTCTCTCAATACTGTTCGTCCCGAACAGGATCATTGTTGTCCCCATGAGATCTCCAAATTCCCATGCTGCCACACTCCAATACACGAGCGCGTGTCCTCACATCTATCTCAATCGTCATTGATTCATTTTCTTTTCAGCTTATCGCGTGCCTCAATTCGCTTCTTCGTTGCACGGAACCTCTCTGCTTCCTCGAACATTTCTTTTTTTTAAATCCTCAGCAAAAATGATTAGCACTCCAGATCGATACTTGGAAGTTCCATCCACCTGGGTCAAAGACGAGCACGCTACGCTTGCCCTTTGAATTTGTGTTGAACTCGTAAGCCCGCGCCGCCACAGTGAGCTCATTGATGATCTGCAGCACGTTGAGCTTTACTGTCCTGACCACATTCCTGATAGCTTGTCGCTGAGAGTCACTGAAGTAATCTGTCATAGCCAGAACTGCTTCCTTCACACTCTGGTCCACGTATGCTTCGGTCGTCTGTTCCATCTCGTCCAACACCATGGGACTAATTTCATCGGGAGAGAGTTTCTTGTTCTCCCCTTTGTACCCTACTTGCACCATGGGCTTGTCCTCCACGGTGACTACGCAGAAGGGCCAGGGATCCATGTCCTCCTGTATCTTGAGTTCGGTGAACTCGTGCTGCTCGGCGTCGAACACAGTATTGCTGAGGTCCATCGCAAACTGGTCCTCGGCCACATTTTCCATCGTCACCTGGTCCTCAGCCGCATTTTCCGTCGTCACCTGGTCCTCGGCCGCATTTTCCACCGCCACCTGGTCCTCAGCCGCATTTTCCGTCGTCACCTGGTCCTCGGCCGCATTTTCCACCGCCACCTGGTCCTCAGCTGCATTTTTCATTGCCACCTGGTCCTTGGCCACATTTTCCATCGCCACCTGAACCTTCTGGCAATTTCTTATTTCATCCCGAAGTTTCTCGATTTCATGTTGTGTCTTTTCAGCGTCACGTTTTACGTCTTGTCGAAGATCCTTGATATCTTCTTGAAGATTATTGACATCCAGTTTAGTGATCTGCAATTCTTTTTGTTGCTTGTCAACACTTTCCCTAAGCTCCTTGATGCTTCCTAATTTGACGTCCAACAACATTCCCAATTTTTGCTGCTGTTCCTCTTTGTCTTCTTGGCGTTTCCGCTCCTGTTCTTCCTAGTCTTCTTGGCGTTTCCGCTCCAGTTCTTCCAGCATCTTTATTATCATATCGCATTCCGCATCCGAAAATTCCTCCATGGTTGCCATTTCTTCCTGTGCCACGATCTTCACGTTGATTTCATAAAAATCTCCCGAATCCCGCTTCTGACGCCAGTTGTTACGTGGCGTGGCTCGCTTGAAAAATGAAATGGCACAACTCGTAAAATAAATCTTTTATTATCGCTTGTACATTATCTCTAACATTTTACAATCGCTCGCAACGCAATACTCGTTTTTTTATTCAAACACAAAAGAACAGCTCTCTTTTGTTTTTCTACTCAGGTAAGAACCCTTCAATTTCTTCGCTATTTATTTAATCATGTTAGTTCTTATTTCAACCACTGGGCATACCGGCCCGCCGTTCTGCGCATGTGACACTTTTCTATGGAACTGTCAAATGTCAACGAACAGCTCGTTACAATATATTCGGCAGCAACGTTATCATACCCCACAGCCTTACCATTCTTCATATGCTTTATTGCACACTTTATTTCTTCCACACTTATTTCGCTGACTTCATTTTCGTCATTCATACTTCTCTCCGTGAGAATATCGACGGATTCCTCTATTACAGCCTCCTCGCTCTCATACGTTTCCTGGAAATAATTCATCCATCTATCTTTTATTCTATCTTCATCCATTAACATTTCTCCATTCGCTGACTTAATAGCTTTCATACTATTGCTTTCCGTCCCACATCGAGATTTTTTCACCTCCTTCCAGAAAAATTTGATGTTTTCCCCAAAATTCTTAGACATTTTCAAACCTTCCTCTCTTTTCAGCCGCTCTTTCCTTTCTTTCACACCTGCTTTCACTCTTTTTTTACACGCATTGTATACATCTTTTGCCCCCGCGTATTCATCTCCACTCACTGTCAGAAGATGGAGCCACGCTTTTCTTTTTTCTTTCACTAATTCCTTTATGTCATCATCCCACCATGCATCCCCTTTCTTCCTTCCCTGCTTAGCTGTTCCACAGACTTCCTTCGCTGACTCGCAAAGGGTATTTTTTAAGTAATCCCATGCATCATCTATCCTAAGATCACTCACCCTCCTTACACTCAGCCTTTCAACAATTTTCCTTTCAAACTTCTCCCTTAAATCGTCCTTTTGTAGATTCTCTTTTTTGATTCTAGACGGAGCCGGTACAGTTCTTTTCCTGGACCGCCAGCCTTGAAACAAGTTTATTCTTGGGACTACAAGAAAATGGTCAGTTTCCATCTCGGCACCCCGAAATACCCGAGTATCAACCGTAGCGGCCCTTAGTCTAGAATCAACCACAACAAAATCAATTATCGATCTTTCATTCCCTCTCTCCCATGTGTATTGATGGATTCTTTTGTGATCAAAAAAGGTATTTGAAACAAAAAGATTCCATTCCAAGCATACCTCAAGCAAACTTTTACCATTCTAATTCATCCTCTTGTCACCATACACACTAAGGGCAATCTCGAAGCCATCTCTTCGTGTTCCCACCCAGCCATTCAGATCACCTGCGAAGATAATTCTTTCATTGCTTCGTTTCACGTTCATTACATCCCTAACATTCGTCCAAAATTCATTTTTCACTTCGTCCTTTTCAGAATTAACCGGGGCATAGCCTATAACTAGAAACACCCCCGTGACTCCAATTTTGAACCGGATCCACATTAGTCTGGCACTGACAAATTCATATTCTCTCATACATTCCACCATCCTTCTCGAGAGCAGCGCTGCAACACCCTGGCACGCTCGGTCCGCCTCCGGCACTCCGGACCAAAGCACCATCATGTCGTTGTGCTCTAGCTCTCCACAGCCTTTCTTCATACTTTCGCTTATACATAAAATGTCTAGGTTTTTGTCATTCATACTATCACACAGTTCATTCATCTTCCTATCCATTCCTCCCCTAATATTCCACACTCCCACTCTGCACTCTATCCTCCTCTTTGCGCAATCTCCCCGGGTAATGCGGCATGGCTGATTGCGAGTCTCGCTGATACCTACAGGCATGACCCAGTTAGTTAGTTTTTACAATAAGGTTTTTGGCCAAATGTATACGGATATGATCAAAATATTCAATGTTGAAAGCGCGTTCATTTCACTTACGTATCTGACGTTTGACAATGTCACGGTTTGTGCCCGCGCAAAACATCGCAATGTTGTAAATAGCCAGCAAACATCATTAATTCAAATTAATAAAATTTATTCGTGCGGATTGATGTTTCGATGCAAGAAATGACTGAAAACATAATTTTATTTCTAAATTCAGTCCAAGCGCTTCTTCAGACACAGCGGGAACCGTTCAGTTTCAGAATCGCGTTTCAAAACACGCGATTTGTGTCATCTGTTCACACAGCCGCCGTTAATAAGCGATTTGTGCACGCGAAAATAAACGTCAGTTTGACAGTTCTGGCGCCGTTCTCCATCTTTGAATATCAGAGATATATTCGCTCATTACTTTGTTAACGACGGCCGTGTTCCATGACAAGACACATAAATATCATTCTGTCAGTTCATTTTTGGTGAATAAGTACCTACTTCTCTAAAATACTCTTTTTTTCCACCATTTCCAAATATCTCCACCAACTCCTGCCAAGCTCGGTTCTTGGCATATTTGAGTAATCCTCACACTATTACAGGTCTTTTCTACCATATTACAGGTCTTTTCTCCACTTCATCAATAAAAAATTCAGTGTCAAAGCGATCCATAATCATAGAAAAGAGAATATAATCCACGCGTGCTCCTGTTGTGACATGGAACCGTGCGGTGCCCGCAACGCGACTGAACGCTCTCGTAAGGCCCCATAGTAATAGGATCGTGCGGGCGCCGTGCGGGTCTATTTTCTAGCGGTTGGGTTGCGGGCACCGCAGCGGTTGACTAACCGCACGGTTGTGTCTGAACGATCACATACAAACCTAGGTAAATGAGACCCGCACGGATCTCATGCGATTCTGAAACGGCACGGTTCCCGCTGTGTCTGAACAAGCGCTAATGTGTAATATAAATATGTGGACCGTATTTCATTTTAAATTCGTAAAATTATTTGAATTTGGTCAAAGCCGGAAGTCAAAATAGTGCCTAAATGTGCTTATGCGACATAACTTTTAAATTAAAAATCAGTTATGTAAGAAAAATGGTTATTTACTATTTTTTTTTACAATACATAAATTATTGGAAAAATATAAATATGCTATTTTTAATTCTAGACTGGAAACATCCAGAATTCAGATGATAATAGATATGCGGCCCGAGCAGCTGTCAGACTCTCGGACGGTTCTTTATATTTTAAACGTCGGCACTCCATATCTTTGTCTCATTTCCTCGCAGCCTTTCTGTCTTTCAAGGAATACATAAATATATACGCTTGTGCAATGTTTATCTGATATGAGGTTTGTTCATGTCTTGTTCTCGTATCGAAATAGCATGATCTATCGACGCAATACGACATTTAGACAGTTTGCAAAATGGATGACCAGCCTTAAATAGAAAGGTGTTTACTTGTAATTGGACATGTTTAAAAATGTTTTTCACTTTTAAAAATCCCCTTTAGTTTGATTCTTTTTTCTAATACAGTAGAGCGTCGATTATCTGAACGTCGATTAACCGAACGACCGCTTATCCAAACTACTATGCCCGCCCGACCTGCGCATGCCTAGTCCCTCCCGCCTCCCGCGCTACATTTCTCGTGCACTTGTCGCGACTTGTTAATATTGTACTCGTATGTCACGTCCAAGTAGCCACTAGTCGATAAACTAAAAAAAAGTACGTGACCTAGCCGCTCCTAAGCGGGTAGGCTTGCTTCGGCAGACGAAGATTGAAGATTTTTTAAACGTTAATTGTACCTAGTATGTATTGCTTGCCCAACGTAACTTGGCGTGCGCCGAATTTTGAAATAAAACCCGCCCCACACGGCGGAAACCCCTCGCCCTGTCATTCAGTTCATTCTCATATTTGAGCACGAGCTGTGTCATCTTGAAAACCAATTGTATTTTTTCTTGTATTGTTGTATTGTATTGTTGATTTGTATTTGAGTTTATAAGATCTATTGTAATTAATTAATATGAATGTATTTCTGGTAAATACAATATATTTATATATATGTATTGATGCACCTACAGACAACTATCAATGTGATGTTTTGTAGGTCTGAGATGTAAAAAAAAAAAAAAATTAATAAAAAAAAAAATTAAAAAAAATATACACTGAATTATTAAGTCCAAAACATCCTAAATAGTCCGGGATGGTGCAAGAACAATTGCTAATGAAGTATTAAAGTTTTGCAAAGCTGAAAAAGCGAATAATGGACCGATATTACCATCTGACAGTTTGACAGATAGAACGGCCGCCATTACTGCATGGTTTCTTTAGTGCTGCCTGACCAAATTTCTGTATTTAATACAACACCGGTCACCGGACATTCTGTATTGTGTAATAAATTTACACCCTGACAACTTCTGTTACGCGACAGCTGCGCCCTCCCTCACACGCCTAGTTATAGTGGTACGTCTATACATACACATTTTATTACATGATTGTCTGCACTTTTTTTATTTTAATTCCTATTTGTCATTAAAGATATAAATGTAAATATGGTTTTCATTCACTTGTACGTAAATATTAGGTCCTTACATCTCATGAAATTGAAATCATGAAATTGGCGTTTTGCCGTACTGGCAAATTTGATCTCAAATATCTTCTCTTTGGTTAGGAATTCCAAATCCAAATTTATACAGCTATTTACTCATGTATTTGTGTTTTGAAAATTATAATTCATTTGTTTTTTCCTCAATTGTTTTTTTCTTTGCGTCACTCAGTTTACAAAATGAAAAACTTGAAATATCGCGTTATTTACGAGTACGAGTTCCACCGTGGCACCAGTGCTGCAGAAACGGCTCGAAGGATTAATGATGTGTATGGCGACGGTGCCGCAAAAGAAAACACAGTGCGTTTTTGGTTCCAACGTTTTCGTTCTGGAAATTTCGACCTGCAGAACAAGCCCCGTGGACGGCCGGAGACCAAAGTTGATAATGAAGAATTGAAGGCTATTGTGGAAGCGGATCCATCGCAAACCACATCCGAGTTAGCTGCAGGCTGCGGTGTTAGTGATAAAACTGTTTTAATCCCACTTGAAGCAAATTGGTAAGGTGAAAAAGTATTTGAGGATGGCCCTGTTAAAAGCCGCAACAATCGTAGAACGTGTATGAGAAGATGTATGAATGTGGCCGAAGCAAAAGTGGTGTGCCAGGATAGAAGAGTGTGGCGTTCAATCCTCTCTGCCTACCCCTGCAGGGAAACGGCGTGATGGTTAGTTAGTTAGTTAGTTAGTTAGAAAAAGCTTGAAAGGTGGGTACCTCACGAATTGAGTGAAGCAAATCAACAAACGCTCGTTGACTGCTGCGTTGCATTACTCAACCGGTACAATAATGAAGGGATTTTAAATCGAATCATTACCTGTGATGAAAACTGGATCCTGTATGATAATCGGAAGCGCTCATCGCAATGGCTGAACCCTGCCGAATCAGCCAAACCATGCCCCAAGCGAAAATTGACTCCAAAAAAGTTACTTGTGAGCGTTTGGTGGACTAGTGCTGGTGTCGTTCACTACAGCTTTCTTAAATCTGGCCAGACGATTATGGCAGATGTCTATTGTCAGCAACTGCAAACCATGATGGAAAAGCTAGCTGCTAAACAACCGAGGCTGGTTAATCGCTCTAGGCCACTGCTGCTTCATGATAACGCTAGACCACACACTGCACAACAGACGGCTACCAAATTAGGGGAGCTTCAATTGGAATGTCTAAGACATCCACCGTACTCTCCGGACCTTGCCCCAACAGATTACCATTTTTTTCGAAATTTGGATAACTTCTTGCAAAGGAAAAAATTCAACTCCGATGGGGCAGTCCAAACCGCCTTCAAAGATTTTATTGATTCCCGTCCTAATGGTTTTTTTTAGTAAAGGGATCGATGAACTACCTATGAGATGGCAAAAGTGCATAGATAGCAATGGTACATACTTTGATTAAATAAATATATTATAATAAAAAAAAATCGGCTTTATGTTCCTACCATACTAAACGCCAATTTCATATGTAAGGACCTAATATGTATGGCTGAATCAATATAGTTTGATTATCTGAAAATATCGGTTTTCCGAACACCCACGTCCCCCAATTAGTTTAGATAATCGACGCTCTATTGTAACTGGGTTTGTGTCGTTAAGATGTTTAATTTTCCCTGGAAGAAGTTATCGCTGACTTATCTTATTATTTTACATATTTATGGATATAATCCATTCTAATAACTGTGCTTGTACTTGTGTTGGTCTGAGTCGGAAAAAAAAACAGAATCGTACGTTAAAATTGAGTGAAGATTGAAGAAGCCTTATAAATTCAAGGATTATTCTAAACATTTTCGATTATAGCCATCCAAACATGATGAATTGGAAAAAATTGATTTGATTTTTTTTAAGTGAGTTTCTCATTTTTCGTCACTTATACGAATATTTGCATATGTCATCAAATTCTTTTTTGGTACCTTGAATTTTGAATTAACGAGGTTCTGCTGTAATGGTAAACAGAAACCAGTCCTTATACAATTAGTTTTTCATTTTATTTACCTTTATGTAGAGATTTCTTGTTGTCTGTTGTTATTTTATTTTTGCAAATAAATTGATGCATTAGTATTTTCTATAAAATGATTTGTATTTTTATAGGTAAGCACCAATAACCTAAGGTGTACAACTTCAGAAAGCTTGACCAATAACTCGGGAAAATCATCTTCATATCAGCGAAAGGAAAAAATGGGTTTAGCTATTATCATTACTTTGACTGAGAAAATAGAGTCGTAAGTATCTTTATATTTTTATTGAAAGACTTCTTTATGCAGACACATAATGTTAAGATCGGCAATTACAAATAGAGTGATTCTTTACAGAAACATTATCCAGTACAGTTACATCCTAACTGTTATTCTCATTTCATTTCATCAGCCACTTTCTATATAAAAAAAGGAATTTAATTCTTTATCAATGAACAAAGAAGATTTTTATTTGTTGACAAGCTGTAACCTGTCAAAAGTTATGTACTTTTACATGTCGGTTCCTAAAGAATAAGTATGCAAAATTTGATTAAGACCTGTCAAACATTGTAGATTTGTATAGAAAATATATTGTGGTGAGAGGATGGGGTAAAAAGAAAAAAAAAAGATTTTTTTTTTAATTATGGACGTTGCAAGAAGTTACAGACAGACAGACAATGAAATTTGTATTCTTATTGGGATAATGTACAATTGTTGTTCTAGTAGTTAAGACACTCACCTAATGATGATGATCTAGTGGTCGGTGGTTCAAGCTTTGTCTTTCAAGAGATCACTAAATTAGTACTATTTTCATAGCACGTGCATTCAGCTTAGTTTGAAAATATGTATGTAGAAATATTGAAATACTAGCTGTTCGTACCCGGCATTGCACGGGTTAAGGATTAAGTTAAAAATAAATTTGTGGAGGAAAACAAAGGTTTGATTGGAACTGTATAGATTTGCATCGAAAATATATCAGAGGGAGGAGAAAAGGTAAAAGGGGAGGGGGGAAATATAGCCTATGGGTATGAGAATAGGGAGGAAATATAGCCTATGTTACCTGCTGAGTTCTAAAGAATAAGTTTCCAAATTTTGTGTCCGATCAGTCAAATAGTATAGATTTGCATCGAAAATATATCAGAAGGATGGGAAGGGGTAAAGGAGGAGAGGGGAAATGTAGCATATATTACCCGCTGAGTCCGATCGGTCAAACGGTACAGATTTGCATCGAAAATATGTCAGGGGGTGGGGAAGGGATATGAGAATAGGGAGGAAATATCACCTATATTACCCACTACCTCCTAAAGAATAAATTTCCATATTTTGAGTCCGTTCGGTCAAACGGTACAGATTTGCATTGAAAATATGTCAGGGGGAAGGGAAGGGGTTTGGGAGGGAGTAGGGAGGAAATGTTGCCTATGTTACCCGCCGGGTCCCAAAGCAAAAGTATGCAAAATTTGAATCGAATCGGACAATTGGTGTGGATTTTTGTAGAGAACAGACAGACAGACATTGAGTTTTATAGGTATAGATTTCTTTACGCATATTTATTTCAGGCAAATGTTGAAATTCCTTATGGAGCATGCAGTGCTTGTGGAAGGAGCTTTGAGTCGACTCAGATTAGCTGTGCGAGATGCTCTGAGCAAGCCCCACATATTCCTAACTAACATGGCTGTAGCCACACAAGAGGCAGCACAGTGGTATGTTAATTGCAATTAGTTTTAGTATCAAGGTTAAGATTATATTATATGTTCTCTTTATTATGTCTAACAGGCAAATACATTATTTTATATTGCTATCTATGTTTGCGAAGATTGTATTTTGTTTTTTACTTTTAGGTTGGTGGATTTGTTAACTTGTCCTAGAATCGGTGCACCACTCTGGTCATTTTTATCATGTTCACAAAAACGCACAGTTGGGGATAAAATTGCTGATATATTTTTAAAAGATTTGTGCTCACTATTGTGTACTATGGATACCAAGGATACATATTTGTTAGTATAATTTTCTGTTTATAAGTTTTTAAAAATAAAAGGCTTACTTGCTGCACTTTTGTTAGTCATTTCTAAAATGACAGCTCAATCTTAACTACCTGTTTTGTTCCCTCTCAGTTCTACATTTCACCCTGTGAGCTCGCTATATCTATGGTCGCTATATATATGGTCAGCGAGCACATTTCACGCCTGAGAAAACTTTATGCAGAATATCAAATGATAACAAATTTATTTGAAGGAAATAGTATTCAATTTTAATCAAGCTCAGTGCCTTCTTTCTCTGGGCATTCTTTCTTTCAATTATGACTGGTAGTCTTACTGCAGCGAAATCTATAAATGCTTAATTATTATGAAATTCATGCAGTAATAGCAAGTATTTACAAATTACTAAAGTAGTATGTACACCTGCAAGGTGTGATCAAAAAGTATGGTGAATGAATTTTTATAGCAGCAACTGCTGTCGCTACGTTGATGTGAATTATCGATTTCCGTAGCCTCTTTCTTTGAAATAATTGTGACAAGTAAGAACAAGTTGCGACCTTTCAGACTACAAGAGCCCGGAGAGTAATGTCATGTTTACCGTGTCTGTCGCACATCATGGACTTCTATCAACGCATGTTTTGTTTCAAGTTGCAAAAGAGTGCCAAAGAAGTTCATGAAATATTAAAAGCAGTGTACGGCAATAATATGACTGAAGACTGGTGATGTTGGTGATTTAAAATTTTACAAGTGGGGTGTGAGTGATTTCAAAGCGGAAATGAGTCTGTTCAAGATGAGGGATGTCCTTCGACTTCAGAAACAGAGGAAAGCGTGGAAGAAGTCTCAAACAGGCAATTGACTATTCGAGAGTTTGATGAACTTAACATCTCGTACGGGTCTGTGTAAAGCATTTTAACTGATAATTAGCAAATGAGACGAGTGAGTGCTGCATCACAACAACTCGCCTTGCCATATCCGCTTCTGATCTGCGATCTTATATTTTCTTAATTATTGTGAATAATGTTCAGTTTATTACTTTTATATAAGAACAAAAGTTCTATCTAAGTTATCACCCTAAAAAAATTGCAGTCTATCTTATACACTCTGATATAAATGAGTAATAAAAACCCACATTTTCGTAAAAAAAATGCCGAAATATTCATTTGCAGCGAATGTGCCGCCTTAACTCCTGTATGTCGGTGATGTAATGTAGGTCTACCTGTCATAGAAAATATGCAATATTTACCTTATTTACGAAAACTAAAATGTCACATTTTTTGTAATCATCGAATAGACATTTTCACACCAAAATGAGTAAATTAAACTGTTTGGAATGTACGGATTTTTTAACTAAAAAATATTTATTCATTACTCTCGTATTTTCGGCCAGTGTGTAAAAGAGAGAAGAAATTGTACATCGCAGTTAAATCGAGCACGACAATACCACATATTTCATGTAGGACAAAGATGGCGGTTGCTTGGGTTTCGGCGAAAGCGAAAACAATATAGAAAGTGTATGGTAGAGTCGGATAACATGTGTTAGACAAAGACGGATTGCAGGCGACTGACGCGAGCTGGCGACCGCTCGTTGAATTCAGTTGCTAATGATACGTCAGTGGAAGCGCACTCAAATTTGATATGCTATGATTTTATAATAATTTATTAAAATAATGCAAATATGTATGTTAACCTTACATAATTATATAAAGGGACTTATTTAAAACGTCTTATTTGTATCGTATATATGTATATTTTATCACATATTAAAAACTGTGACGGTTTTTAATCAGGTAACGCTGTGTTACACCACCGTGTATGAAGGTATTTTTTAGCACAGTCTTTTAAGAGTTAAGGATGTAGATTTGTAGATGTATGTATGTAATACAATTGTACAAATGTAATACAATTGTAGAAAAGAAAATTGCCACGTACATATTTTATGTACAGTACAATTTTCATAATTTAACTACCTAATCTGAATCCATAGATTATAAAAATTTAAATAGATGAACTAAGCCCGTTCTTTAGGAAAAGGGATTGAATCACAGTGGAAGAACTTTCCCCCATAGATGGATCTGATGAATAAATTTTAATTTGAAACCTTTTGATACAAAATGTAAGAGTAAGTAAGTAAGCCATGAGAAAAAGTGCTGAATTTTGCTTACATTGCCAGACAATCGTCTTAAAGTTTTTATTCTTGCGTAATGAAATTCCCTCGTAAACAAAACATATTTTTTACAAAAGACGGTTTTTTGTTTTCTTTTTGATTTTTTTTTTAAAATTCTTTATATTAGTTTAGCCCCCGTACGTACGTGTGTGTGGAAATGTAGTAAAAGTGAAAATTAACACACTTCCCGTCATCCAATTGAACTGAAATTTTGCACGTCGATGACAACGCATTTTGACAACTTTGTATGTATCCACGGTTATTGTGGTTGTTTTCATTTTTCGCGAAAAAAACTCATCGACAGAGCTCGATTCCAAAAATTTCAAGTTCCCTAAATGGACGCAGTCCGCTGACATCTTTGCGAAATACATTCGCCATGAGACGTCTCTCCTCAGAATTGAGTCTTATTTCAGCTTTTTTCATTTTAATCCGAAAAACCTCTTTGCACTTTGAGTTTTCGTCCGATCCTGAAAATGAAAAATTTTCTCAAAACCCTCTGTGGGACCTGATTTTTATTTTATTTTTCGAGACCTTCCCTCCTACCCCCTCCCGAAGGGCCCTTCTCAAAAACGAAATTTGATTTTCATTTTTAGAACCTTTTTCATTTTCAGTTAAACATGGTGTTTAAAAAAAATCGAAAATATTGCAAAATAGTGCAAAAGGTGCAAAATCCGGCTGTCTTTCTTTTGTATGTTGGAATTTTACATCCGTCTCATTCTCGTGGCGTGACAAAAATAAAACCCCTTTTTTGGGCTATTTTACCGAGCGCAATGTTTCTGCGACTGTTTGCATAGTTTGAAATAAATTCAAAAATCGAGTATCACATTTGAATTATAGTTAGAGGCGCCATCTTTTTCCCATTTTTCGATTTTTTTTACCCCCTCCAGATTTTTTGATATCCATCAAAAATCTAAATTTTCTGTTTTTTTAAATAATTTGGTTAAAAAAAATCCTAGCGAGGTGCAATAA